>SJYC01147287.1:0-17824 GCA_006408675.1 Madoqua kirkii
GGTACAGACCTCTGGACCTGCCCGAGGAGTCCCACTGAGAGTTAGATTCAGCTGCAGTCGATCCGTTTCTTACTCAGTTAGTATTTAGGAATAGGGGACAGTTTCAAACTGATCAGTGGCAAATACCCTACCATTTTCTTACTTGACTAACAAATTCCTGCTGTGTACACAAGAATGACCTCGTGGCCCTCATGGTGTTTATACAGCAGGTACCTCTGAACACATTTCACCTACTCAGGATATTTCATGCATGAATATTCCATGGCTAGTTAAAATTCCACTAATACTTTCTCATTCAGAATAATATCCTTTATCAGTCTAATAAAATGTCCTAATGAGGTGGATGAACCTCTAGCCTGTTGTACAAAGCGAAATAAGTCAGAAAGAGAAAGACAAATGTTGTACATTAATGCACGTATGGAATCTAGAAAGACAGTGCCGATGAACCTGTTTTCAAGGCAGCAGTGGAGATGCAGACGGAGGGCACAGACTTGTGGACATGGCAGGGGAAGGAAGGGGGGGCGAACTGAGAGAGCAAGGAATCATGCCATTACCATGTGTAAAAGAGATAGCCAGTGGGCATTCGCTGTGTGACACAGGAGCTCAACCCAGTGCTTGGTGACAACCTAAAGGGGTGGGATAGGGTGGGGCTTGGGGAGGGGGGGACCCATATATACCTGTATTCATGGTGACGCGATAGCATGGGGATAGCAGAAACCAGCACAATATTGCAAATCAATTATCCTCCAATAAAAATATTTTTTTAATGTTTTCAATGCAGAAAATGAAAAAGTACAAGAAGTATGGCATATCGGGAGGGTGAGCATATCCTGTGATAATTTTATCTTGTGTCTCCAGACTAATCTTATGAACTACCTAATTTAAAATTTAAAGTCCTGTGTTACAAGTTAATTGTTTAATATATTGACCACAGACATTCTAACTAGATTATAAACTTCTCAAGGACAAGAATCATATCACCAATGACTCTGGTACCCCTCATAGCACTTAATATAATCCTGAGCATATTGAAATGTTCAATACATATTCACTGAAGTCAATGTCATCTTTAGATTGGAGTGCTTAAATTCCAAATCAATGGGTATTAGGTGAGAGATGGTGAATCAGTTGGGGTCCTAGGGAAAAAATATAATCACACTAGGTAGTTCAAATGAAGAGACTTTAATGAAAAGACTACTCAAAGATATACAGGCAAGGATGGAATTCTCTGGTGGTTAAGAATCTATACTCCCAATGCAAGGGGTACGGGTTTGACATCTGGTCAGGGAACTAAGATCCCACATGGCATGGCCTAAAAATAAAGACTTGAAAATTTAAAACAAACCAACAACAACAACAAAAGAACAATTATATATAGGCAAGGATAAGAAAAGAAATAAAGTATGGTGAGGCACCTGCAGTCAGCTACAGAGAATGAGCCATTTTCTCCCTGGGATGAAGAAGCAAACAAAGGAAGTAGAGTTAGCAGAACCTAGCGAGAAGCGGAGCTGGGAATAAAAGACCAGTCTGGCAGAAAATGTGACTGAGGAGTGATGAGCAAGTGGTGGGAAAAATACAGCAGGAGGCAGGGAAAAAATACCCCCCTTTCCAGCCTCAAATCTCCTATGTGTTCCAGCTAACAAGGAGTCATGGAAATAGAGTCAGCAAACTTCAATTTGCTGGGCAGGGCAGAGAACAGTAGAGATACTGTGGCAAAAGATTGGGAGGATTGGGAGGGCATGGTTGGGAGGGCATGGTTAGCAGGGCAGTCATGCTAAATAACCCCCATAGAAAGTTCTCTTTACACGTGGAAATAGGAAAAAGTTTGAGTTATATGTAAAGAATAAGGGAAGCTGAGAAATCTAAAAATTAAGTGGGGAAAAACTAAGTCCTGATGTTAATTTTCTTCACTGGATCACTCTGAATACAGTCTAAATAAGAGAATAAACACTCTGTTACATTCAAACTTTCAATTATAGTGGTTTCAAGTCAAGCAATGAATGCATATATCCCTCACTCATAGCAATGAATAAAAGTCATTTGCCTAAATAACTGCCATCACACTCAAAAGTGGGGGATGTACTTAACAGCACCTTTGGGATTTTTAGGGAGGTAGCTGTGAAGTAAAATAATAGAACACAAATGATCCTCCTGTGTGGACGGATTATTATGAAGACTATTAAACTGTTCTCTTAAAATTTATGCGTCACATTTTATCATTTTTTCCTTTCGTTTGGTGCCTACCCGTGACCACATAGGGTTAATGAATATTTGCATAAATAGAACGATAGAACATTAGGGGTCTTGTAATCTGCAAACACTTTTAACAGATAAAGAAACAGGCTCCCACAAGTCACCTGCCCCTGACCAAATAGCTGGGTGCAGCAGAACCAGCGTGGAATGCAGATTGTCAACATTCTAATCTGGCCGTAGTTCTAGAAGTGCTTGATTTGTAGGAAAGTGAAAGTGGAAAGTGAAGTCTGACTCTTTGCTACCCCGTGGACTGTAGCCCACCAGGCTCCTCCATCCATGGGACTTTCCAGGCAAGAATACTGGAGTCGGTTGCCACTTCCCTCTCCAGGCTCTCCCGCATTGCAGGCAGATCCTTTAACCTCTGAGCCACTAAGAAATGCTTGATTTAGCTCCAGTTAAACGGCAAAAGAAAATAACGGTTAAGAGCAAAGGTTTGGAATTAGGTAGATTTGTGTTTAAGTCCAGTCGGACTGTAGGCAAATAACAAATAAATTCCTACTTAACTGCTGTTCTTTCTTCTATAAAGGTGGGGTGAATATCCACCCCATCAGAGTTGTGGGTGGACTAAAAAAATATAAAATGTTCAGTACAAGGCCTGGCATTAGTACCTGTCCGATAAATAAAAGCTACTATACAGTAGCTTTCTTTGAAAATCAGTTGATAATTATTTATAGATGATAATCAATAAGAATTGGAGAAGTACTGTTCAGCTCAGTTCAGTTCAGTCGCTCAGTCGTATAGCTGTGAAAAGAAGAGAAAAGCAAAGGAGAAGTACTGTTCGGGGAACTCTAAACCAAGAAAAGAAACTTTAAGTCAATCAGAAGAAGTAAAGTGGAAAATAAGGGAAATTTCTTAACTGGAGTGGAAATGAATTCAACAGACAGTCCTAACAGTAAATGAATTGGTTTTCTTTCTTCTCCTTCATTTTTACTAAGGAAACATGCCCAAGACTCCCACTTAAAATTTTTTTTTAATTAATAGGCTTTATTTTTTAGAGTTGTTTATTTTGGATTCAGAAATTACTACTACTGGACCAACTGAAAGCTGAAAATAATTGAAAAGCATAAAGCCCTGCCCAGATACAAGGTGGTGTTCTTATGAATAAATATTGAGGTGCCTGAGACCTAGTTAACGCACCAAAAAGAATCAACAGAACTTGATCTATTTAGTTTTTAAAGAACATCAAGGGTTAAGTGGTGCAGCTGCTGGCAGAATTGTGTACCCTGCTATGACAAACTTTTCCAAGGACTGATGGATTGCCTATCTGAATTCTATCTAAATGAGAATTGCAGGCATAGCTGTGGAAACTTATAGATACTATCACACCATACTGGATAAACCAGTTGAAACTGTAATTAAATGATAGGACCAATGAAAAATGTATAAACAATCTACTGTGGAAAAGCCACCATAACTTGTAAGGGAAATTCACAAAGAAATCTTATGAGGTCTTGAGCAAAGTAAAGACTATTGTGCCAAAGGGAAAACTAGTGGGTATGATTTATAAGTATAAGGTTTCCCTCAAATCCTTAAATGCAAAAACATTTCCTACTATCTAAGAAGAATTTTTGATGAGGTCAACATTGCATTGGCACTGCTTTAAAAATAAAATAAGGATAGGGACCAGGTCTAAAATGAGTAAACAGTATATGAATCAGTAAACATGTCTTAAGGTGGAAAAGCATAAACTGCAGGTTTTCAGAGATGCCTCTGTGCTGAGGAAAACCTGTTTGAAATTTGTCTAAGCAAACTGGAAGACAGAATATCAGGTTCAGAGATGATACTAAGTTCCTTCAAATAGAAAATATAATAACAATGGGAGAAATGATAGGAAAACCCTAAGAGTTTGCATAAGTAGGCAGAAAGGGAGAAACTCATTCTATACACTTCACACCCAGGAGTGTTGACCCCCTTTTTAGAGGGGTAGGTATAAGGCAGATGCTGATAGTTAAGGAACGTCATGGACTAGAGGAATGCTCCATAGAGCTACGTCCCAGGGTCCACCCTGAAGTAGATACTGGGTGAAGGGTAGAGGTGGGCCACTTTCTCTCTGGCTCCAAACTGTGGGCTGTTCTGTCCTTCCGGAGAAGTCTTCTTGAATGAGAAGTGCAGAAGAACAATGAAGAGAGACTTTCCCCTTAAGGAAAAATGTTTTGTGGAAGTTAAGCTAAAAACTGTAATAGGTACCCCATGTACGTGTGCTCACTCAGTCATGTCCAACTCTTTGTGACCCCATGACTGTAGCCCTCCAGGCTCCTCTGTCCATGGGATTCTCCAGGCAAGAACACTAGAGTGGGTTGCCATTCCCTTCTCCGGGGGATATTCCTGATCCAGGCATCAAACCCACGTCCCTTGTGTCTCCTGCTCAGGCAGGCGAATTCTTTACCACCAGCACCCCCTCCACCCCCCGGGAAGCCCAATGTGCTTTTAAGGCCTCAGTTAACTCATGCAGCAAACTTTGAGGTCAATTTTGAGATTTTCAAAACCCTTTGAAGTTTGACATGAGCCTTTGTGCAAGAAAAGGCATTCTTTAACTGCTAGGAGTTTACTCTGGCGCCTGTGTGATAAATCCACAGGTCAGTGATGAGCTACAGGCCAGTGTAAGGATGGAGGAGACTACAAGGTAGCAGATCAGAAGGATTTGGAGATCACTGGGCAAAGTAGAAAACATGTTGTATTTGTATGTTAGATTCTCTGTTTTTGCTTTCCTTTTACACTTGATAAGATCACAGAGTTGGCCTAGTATGCCTCTGTGTAAAGCTCTCAAAGGTCTTGGATGCTTTAAAGGAAAGGAATGCATTTTAGACACAACTTTGAAGTCAGTTTCTCTAATTCTTACATAGTCTAATGTTGCTTTTCCATTTATAAAGTTCCTCTTATGCAGCTGATTATAAAAGGAGTAGGAAGAATGCAATTAATTTTCATGCCAGTAAAAGAAGCAAAAAACTGACAGTTGTCTTTCATACCAAAAAAAAAAAATTGAATTTACTAAGCATTTGCAAAGTACCAGTGTTTTATACTTCATTTAATTATTATAGCAAGCTCTTAAGGTATTAGAAAATTGAGGCTCAGAGATATTTAGTAACTTATCTAGGCTATCTGGCAGGGCCAAGAAGACTCAAAGTCTGTTTGATTCTAAAGTCCATATTCTTAGTATCCATATATATAAAACACTGATATTCTTCAAGTCCATATAGGATTGCAATTTGTAGAACTCCTTCCACAGTAGAGGAAAGTTTAAAATACTTTCTCATTTTTAATCTTTACTATCTTTAATCTTTAATATCTTTAATCTCTATCTTCAAAATCTTTTCATTTTATTCTATATTGCAGCTTACTCTGTTGGTAAAGTATCCACCATTAGAGATTATAAAAACTATTTTTCAACAAGGGGCATGCCACTGAACGTCATGACTATTCATGTGCTGGTTCTAGTGCTTTCAAGCAAATTTGTTGTGTGGTGTCCTCTCTATTGCATTTTTGAGTAGGCTGTAAATCTTTTTTAAACCAATAAAAATATAATTTCAGAATGTTTTAAAAGCAATCTCTCATGTCACCAAATTCTCAAGTGATCTCTGTTCCTGCTTTCTTCTACATATAATGCAAAGAGGATTCTGATGCAAATAATTTAATAGTTAAGTATAATTTTTTTTCTAATTACAAAAAGTAATGTATGATGACTTAACTGAATTTAGAATATAAAGGTATAAAGGTATAAGAGCTTCCCAGATGGCGCTAGTGGTAAAGAATCCATCTGCCAATGCAGTAGACACTGTGTTCAATCCCTGGGTCAGGAAGATCTCCTGGAGTAGGAAATGTCAACATGCTCCAGTATTCTTGCCTGGAAAATTCCCTGGATAGGGGAGCCTGGTGGGCTACAGTCCATGGGGTTACAAAGAGTTGGACACAACTGTGTGACTTAGCACACACACAAATAAAGGTATAAAGAAAAAAGTATCCAGAATTCCATAGATAAAACATGATAAGCATCTAATGTTCTTCTTTTAAATGTATATGGAAACAAAATGTGAATTGTGGATTATTTGGAAGGTGGTTGAAGAATTTAAAATAATTTAAAATTATATATATGTACATTTTAAATATACATATATCTATTTTGTACTGGAGAAAGCAATGGCACCCCATTCCAGTACTCTTGCCTGGAAAATCCCATGGAGGGAGGAGCCTGGTGGGCTGCAGTCCATGGGGTCGCTAAGAGTCGGACACAACTGAGCAACTTCACTTTCACTTTTCACTTTCATGCATTGGAGAAGGAAATGGCAACCCACTCCAGTGTTCTTGCCTGGAAAATCCTAGGGACGAGGGAGCCTGGTGGGCTGCCATCTATGGGGTCGCACAGAGTCCGACATGACTGAAGTGACTTAGCAGCAGCAGCAGCATTTTGTATACATATATATTCATCTAAGATAGCCATTGAAATTTTCAAATACTTTCTCTATAGTTAATTCCATTTCTCTATATGGTGACTACAAGATGTTATGACTTTAAGCAAAAATTTGGCCAGTTTGTCTAGATGAGAATTGAAAACACATTAATGTGACTTTTACATAGTAGAAAATTTGAATTTTTGCATGTTTTATTTTTTTCTATTTACAAAGATAACATATATGTAAATGTATAGTATAATGTGTAATATATAATATATATAGTATGTAATATGTAGTAAATACAAATCAAAGGACACATAAAGACATTAAAAATAGCTAATATTTGTTAAGTGCTTTCTATATGCCGGGCACTGTTCTAAGGGTTTTGTTTATATTAACTCATTTAATCCTCACAATCATGCTATAAAGTAGGGACTATTATTTACTGCCTTTATTTTACAAATGAGAATCTTGGGCATCAAGAAACTAAGTAATTTGCTTAAAGTCTTGGTTTACTAGGAAAACAATCACGGCAAACGGTATGGTTTTAATTTGTTCATTGAGTTTTCTCATGAGAAAACAAAGCTGATGAATTAGAGCCTTGCCATGCATATATTATAACTTTGTTTTAGGAAAGAAAATGATCAAGTTCCATATGATGCTCTTTAGATGAAGAAGGTAAAGGGAGGGTGGTTGGGTGCACACCTAGGAGAATCTGGATCTGAACCTTGGGACTCAGGAAAGGTAGTGGGTCCCTAGGACGTGCAGCTGCTAAACAACAGAGCTGCGATTCACACTCAGGCAGGATATTCCCAGAGTCCACACTGAACCATTCCCTAAATTGCCTCTACAAAGTATAAAGAAGAAAGCTATTAAGAAGAAAGCCAGGATTAATTAACTCATTTACCGAATAATTGGATCAGTCTCGAGTCCCTCTCTCCTCCCCAGAGATTGGGGATGTATCACCTGGCTCAAAGCCCCAGCCCTCTAATTATAAGGTTTGTTTTTCTGGCATGACAAGTTCCTGTCCCAAGTCATTACATTAGCAAAAAACTCAGGTATAGTCCAAAATATCCACCATGAATATCAAAGACACTTCTATGCCTTGGGAAATTCCAAGGATTTAGAGTTTACCTCCTAGAAACCAGAAATAAAAATGTCAGCCAAAATCCTTTATTATATAATGCCATCCCTCTTAGCATATCACTGCAGGCTGTCAGACTGCTTAGCTGCAGCGTGGAATCAGCTCCTCAGCAATAGGGAGTCCCCCAGCTCATGGCTCAGCCCCTTTTGCTTCTGTGTTGTCCTGTGAGACAAGGGACATGAGGAGCTGACAGCTTTGCAGCGACAATGAGTGACATCAGAGGAGAGGAAGGGCTTTCTGAAGGAGTGTAGAGAAGCTAATGGTGGAGGATGACTTCGGCATGAGCTCAGACTTGAGTAGACGTAAAGTGGTTGAATAAAAAATTACTTTGAGTCTTACATCCACACTCCTACCTGATATTTAATATAAGTATCATCCCCAATTGGTCCAATAACCAGGCTGCACTGTAATAGACATGGCGAGGAAGGGTAAGCCAATTATTCTTGGGGCAACCAATTTTACTGATATAAATCTGATTGTTTTTAAACTATTTCTCACAGTGAGGCAACGTTTACCTTTTAAGAAAATTCTCCATTGATTTTTTTACTACCTCATGGAACACAGCTTTGGCTAGGCTGCATAGCATGTGGGATCCTCGTTCCAAGATCAGGATGGGATCCATACCCCTTAAGTGGAAGACCATAGTCCCAGCCACTGGACAGCCAAGGAATTCCGCCCTATGGAACACACATTCACACAGCCAACACCTATTGTTTGAGACAGACATGCTATGAAGTCAGCCCTCATGTCTCTCCTTGGTTTTGCCTTCCACAAATTAAACATCTGCCTTCACCCACACCTCACGGGGCCTTGTCTTAGTTCTCACCACCTTTAAAATCTTGCTATCCCATCAGCATCCTTCCCAAAATAGAATATCCAGATATTGTTGCCTTAATGAAGAGGATAATGAAATCACTATTGCCAATAAAATAATTCAATTTCTCCTCTTTTTATAAATATGTTTTTGAATTTAGTCTTTTTTTAAAAAGGATATGAAGGAAATAGGAAAATAAAATGTACATTAATATCTTATTCTGTCCTGTTATATTTTAACATATTTGTGTGTTTTAAATAATACTTTAACTTTTTTCTGTTTTCTGTTATGAAAATAGTATGTATTAGTGGTAAAAATTCAAACAATACTGAGAGTAACAGGGATACATTTTTTTAAATTCCTCTTATTCTCAAACTTTTAATCCCACTTCTTAAAGCACAGTTTAGTTTACTGTATTCATCCAGAATGTTCTTATTTGGGCATCTTTCCTTACCAACATTCTGGATCTATCTTATTCTTTTTAATAGCTGCATAGTATTTTATTACATGGTTATACCATCTTTTATTTACCAGTTCCCTTTGATGGACATAGATGTTGTTTCCTCTCCTTTTTAAATTTTATAGCAATACAAGAAATTTTGTGTTTCTTTGAACACATGAGAAAGCACATCTGTAGGATAATTTCTTCGAAGTAGACCTGCTATGTCAAAATTTATGTGTCTTCAAGGGTACACCAATTTACACTCCTGCTTACAGTGTGTGGTAGTACAGCAGACTCCTGAACAACGGGAGTTTGAGATGCACAGTCCACTGACACACGGGCTTTTATAGTACTATGTGATTGGTGGTTGGTTGAGTGGGAGGGGCAGGGGAGGTGACTGTTAAAGTTATTTTCAGATTTTCCACTGGGTGGAGGTCTGGTGCCCATAACCTTCTTATTGCTCAAAGATCAACTGTACTTGTTTTTCCATATGCCAAACTTTAAAATAATTGTTAATCTAAAAGCTGACAAATGGACTACGATTTGGGCTAGATACCTTCTGTCTGCCTCTCCAGACGCACCTTGCACTCTTCTCCCAGCTCTTTGCTGTAGACAGATACTGTACAGACTGTATCACTGGATTCCTGCACCCTCTCGCTTTCTCTATGTCAGATTTAGAAACAGGGGCATCAGTTGAAGATGGGGTACAGATGGGGAAGAGGTATTTACTGATGGAGTTAACATATTTATTTCCTGGGCTTTCTCCTTGTGGAGTCTCTACAGACTGACTGTGACCCTTAAGGTCAAGGACACAGCTTCTGTCCACACAAATCTGTCTCCATTTTCTTGTCCTTTCAGGCATAGAAAGCTGGTGTGCCTTGGTTTTTCCTATATCCGGCTCTACCTTTGTAAGTGGTGGTTTGGTGGTTTAGTCGTTAAGTCGTGTCCGACTCTTGCGACCCCATGGACTATAGCCTGCCAGGCTCCTCTATCCATGGGATTTTCCAGGCAAGAATACTGGAGTGGATTGTCATCTCCTTCTTCAGGGGATCTTCCTAACCCAGGAATTGAACCTGGGTCTCCTGCATTGCAGGCAGATTCTTTACTGACTGAGCTATGAGGGAAGCCCCAAAGCATGCTCTGAAGCAGCTCATTTGAATGTTCTGTTTCCTGCCAGCTCTTGTTCCTGAAAGCTTGACCTAGAGAGATTCCTCAGGGTGTTTAGGAGGTATCTCGTAAGAGAGGCAATTTGAACACAGACCTGAGTGATGAGAAGGAATATGAAGATCTTAGGCTTATGTGTTCCAGGTGGAAAAGGTCCTGCCTTTAGAACAAGCTTGTCATAGTTGAAGAGCCGCAGAGTGGCTTTGGGTCATCAGGCAAGTATATGGTTGGTTTGTCTGAGAGCCATTGCCTCTTCTTCCTTTCTGAGAGAGCTCTAACAATTTTGTTCAGACATCATGGGAAGATTCAAGGGATGAACCACCATTTGTCGAAGTGAATCATGAAAATTCTGTCCCAAAGTGTCTGACTGATTTCTCCCTGGTAAAAAGGCAGACATAAAGGAGAAAATTCCTACCTCTTTCTCCCTTTTTCTGCTTTGGATGCTTCTTGTGAGAATATGATGCCTAGAAATGTATAGCCTTTTGACAACCATGAGGCAAAGGGCCAGGATCAAAACCAACATGTGAAAGTAGAAGAGTGAAACGTTGGAAAGAACCTGGACCCTAATGACATATTGGACCTTCCAACTGTAGGCTCACCTCCCTTCAGACTCCCTGTTAAGTAAATAAACTAGTGAAAATCAATCTGAGCTTGAGTCACCGTTAGGTGGAGTTTCTGTTCCTTGCAGTTGACGCACCAACTCACAGAGTAGCAAGGGAGAGGGTGACGAAAGGTAACCATGTAAGAGAGGTGGGCAGGGGTCCACCACAATGTCGCTTAGCCCAAAGCATGGAATTTGGATTTTATTCCAACGGCAAGAGATTTCTGACAATGACTCAGTGCATGCTGCTGCTGCTGCTGCTAAGTCGCTTCAGTCGTGTCCAACTCTGTGTGACCCCATAGACTGCAGCCCACCAGGCTCCGCCGTCCATGGGATTTTCCAGGCAAGAGTTAGCTTGACCTAGAGAGATTCCTCAGGGTGTTTAGGAGGTATCTCATAAGAGAGGCAATTTGAACACAGACCTGAGTGATGAGAAGGAATATGAAGATCTTAGGCTTATGTGTTCCAGGTGGAAAAGGTCCTGCCTTTAGAACAAGCTTGTCATAGTTGAAGAGCCGCAGAGTGGCTTTGGGTCATCAGGCAAGTATATGGTTGGTTTGTCTGAGAGCCATTGCCTCTTCTTCCTTTCTGAGAGAGCTCTAACAATTTTGTTCAGACATCATGGGAAGATTCAAGGGATGAACCACCATTTGTCGAAGTGAATCATGAAAATTCTGTCCCAAAGTGTCTGACTGATTTCTCCCTGGTAAAAAGGCAGACATAAAGGAGAAAATTCCTACCTCTTTCTCCCTTTTTCTGCTTTGGATGCTTCTTGTGAGAATATGATGCCTAGAAATGTATAGCCTTTTGACAACCATGAGGCAAAGGGCCAGGATCAAAACCAACATGTGAAAGTAGAAGAGTGAAACGTTGGAAAGAACCTGGACCCTAACGACATATTGGACCTTCCAACTGTAGGCTCACCTCCCTTCAGACTCCCTGTTAAGTAAATAAACTAGTGAAAATCAATCTGAGCTTGAGTCACCGTTAGGTGGAGTTTCTGTTCCTTGCAGTTGACGCACCAACTCACAGAGTAGCAAGGGAGAGGGTGACGAAAGGTAACCATGTAAGAGAGGTGGGCAGGGGTCCACCACAATGTCGCTTAGCCCAAAGCATGGAATTTGGATTTTATTCCAACGGCAAGAGATTTCTGACAATGACTCAGTGCATGCTGCTGCTGCTGCTGCTAAGTCGCTTCAGTCGTGTCCAACTCTGTGTGACCCCATAGACTGCAGCCCACCAGGCTCCGCCGTCCATGGGATTTTCCAGGCAAGAGTACTGGAGTGGGGTGCCATTGCCTTCTCTGCACTCAGTGCATACAGGCATATAATAAAGATTTATCTAGCTATCTCTGCATATCATTATACATATTTATCATATATGATAAGATTTATCATATATATATATCATTATCATATTTATCATATATGATAAGAATATTATTTAGTATTAAAATAATAGGTATTGGCTAAAAATATATTTTCCATTTTAATTTGTATAGAAATTACTATTTAGAACCGGATAAAAAGAAATAATAAAAAGTCTCACGGGTAACTTATGAACTATCTTGACTGAAATTCCCAAATGTTGAGAACTTACTAATGTCTGATCTTTTATGCTTGGAAGAACTTTCAACACAGTTTCTCGGTATTGCTTCAGTCTGCTTTAGGCACATCAGGGTCTTTACCAATTATGTTCTTCTTCAGAGAGGTTGCACCGGCCACCTCAAACCCTTCTCCCTCTTTGAAAGAGCCCCCAGTCTTTTCCTTTGTTTTGTCTCCTTGAAAAGAAGGCAACTTCATTTAAGCATGGCTGTCCTAAATGCCATGGATGGTGTTTTTCTCCTAGTGGGCACCAAAAACACCACAGTATAAGGTAGATCATTTAAAACATTTTCCTCATGGCTGGTGTGTTCCTCCATTCAGCAGGAAGGTTACTGGTTACCATGGCAATAGCCTCCACAGCATTCCATTCCAGGGAACTGCACAGGTAGAGCACAAGTTTTCCCTTCGTTCTTTGCCCTGGCTCTCTGCAGATCTGCATATTTTTGCAGCTTGTACTCTGTGACTGCTGTTTAGAACAATCAATCAGCTGACCAAACAAACAACCTAGAGTTAAGCCAGATAATTTTTTCAAAGGCACCATATCCCCTTCTCTTCTGAGTATTTTAAAAATTTACATAAACCGTTAAAAAATGATATTTATGACAGCACCAATTAAAAACTTTCTGGTATGTTCTTTCACCTGTCTGGTATTTTAGTTGTACCTCTTTAACCATGTTTAGAAAATAATGAATTTACAGTAAAAATTACAGCAGGAGATAGTTCTGTGAGATCATTTCCCATGGGCTTAATAGCATGTCTTTCCTAAGGATAATTCTCTGACTTTCCTTCCTTCACCACTCCCAAAGCCTCATAAATAGTGCTGATGCTCAGAAGAGTAAAAACTGTCCTCAAACCACTGCCTTTGAGATACCAAACACTTAGATTTCCCCCCCTTAAGACTGTTAACTATCTTGTTTCTATTCAGAATCTTATTGATAATAGTAAAGAAAGAAAAGAAAGTAAGAAAGTGAAGTCACTCAGTCATGTTCAACTTTTTCCAACCCCATGGGCTGCAGCCCACCAGGCTCCTCCGTCCATGGGATTCTCCAGGAAAGAATACTGGAGTGGGTTGCCATTTCCTTCTCCAGGGGATCTTCCCGACCCAGGGATGGAACCCAGGTCTCCCACATTGCAGGCAGATGCTTTACCATCTGAGCCACCAGGGTTTTAAACAGTTCAAGCAAATTAGTAGCACACAGCACCTGTTACATTACAGAGGCGATGGAAAAACTTTAGAGCATCAATTGGATAAATTCTATTTCCCTACAACTATAAAAAAATTCGTTTCCTATTATTACTTTTAGTTTTTGCTGATTAGTTTCTTTATAACCGTGTGGCATAAATGAGGAATCTAGAGATTTCTATAGTATGTAGAGATTATCTTTTAATCTATTATTTCCACCTATAACTTTGAAACAATAGTGGTATTTTGGTAACAAAAAAGTGGGAACATGGAAGGGGAGTTGCTATTATCTGATGTTAAGCAATTAAAAATAAAATTTGGTTTCAACCCTCTTTCAGGGAAGGATTTTGTATCTCCTAGATGTCTTTTCATTGAGAAAGACATATCTCCTGACCTATCTATGAACACCCCATTGAATATCACCATCTCCTATTAAGGGCATGGAAGTAAACTCTGTAACTAAAACAGATGCCTCCGCCCACAGCTTCTAAAATCAGTGGGTATTCATAAACCTCACCACAAATTTTCAGAGCATAGTGGGAAAAGGGAACTGTTAAAATTTTGAAACTCTATTAAAGTACTTTCTGACTCTTCCGGTAAAAGAAAATATATTACTTTCTAGGAAGTTCACTACTTTAAAAAACAAAGCAATCAGGATTGGAAATTCATGGCTAGCATTTGGGTTACATCACTCAGTTTTAGGAGAGAAGACATTTACTTTTAGATAGAACGCCATATAGAATGGGTCTCAGATTTCTCTCAAAATTGCATTGGAATTGTTTCAAGGGATAAGAAAGACATCATTATTTTCTAAGCCATTTTCTGTCTAAACTAAATCACTTTTCTCTTTTGTGCTCTTGCCATCTATGTTAAAGCTTTCACTTCACCATTTTCAAACACTTCATTCCACTCTTTTATTATGATTTTATGCTACTATGAAGCATACCTTCAAGCATACCATGATAAAATGTTACAAAGGTTTATTTATTCCTCTACATGACGGCTTCTCATCGGGCACAGTGCTAAAGAATCTGCCTGCCAACGCAGGAGATGTAAGAGATGTGAGTTCAATCGCTGGGTTGGGAAGATCCCTTGGAGTAGGAAATGACAACCCACTCCAGTATTCTTGCCTGGAAAATTCCATGGACAGAGGAACCTGATGGGCTACCATCCATGAGATCCCAAAGAGTCAGACATGACTCAGTTACTGAGCACCACTGGGTACATGAACACATATATTACCTTATATGCTAATCCCACATAAACTAGGAAGAAAAATCAACCCACTAGTGGTAAAATTTTCCAGATTAAGTACAGAGGTTAAAATAATCACACAAACTTTGAGAGTAATTATACTACACTGCACGGTGAGATTTACACAGAAAAAGAGCTGCACTCAATTTTAATTTGACAAAAGAGCAGTTGAGAAGAGACTATGTGGCTCTGAAAAGCAGAAACGCTAATGAAGGGTCAGCATTGTATTAAACTAGGAAGAAAAATCAACCCACTAGTGGTAAAATTTTCCAGATTAAGTACAGAGGTTAAAATAATCACACAAACTTTGAGAGTAATTATACTACACTGCACGGTGAGATTTACACAGAAAAAGAGCTGCACTCAATTTTAAGTTGACAAAAGAGCAGTTGAGAAGAGACTATGTGGCTCTGAAAAGCAGAAACGCTAATGAAGGGTCAGCATTGTATAAGCATGAGGCAGCTAACATGCTGTTTTGACAGCTGAGTAAAGATGAGGGGAAAAAAGATTGTAAATCAGAAGAAGTCATAACAAAAGGATGGAATGAAGTGTTTGAAAATGGTAAAGGGAGAGCTTTAATTAATATCAGTGGAAAGAGCACAAAAGACAAAAGTGATTTAGTTTAGATGGGAAATGGCTTGTAGAGAAAGTGAAAGAGTAATACTTTGTATTTTAATTTTCAAGGGCCAACGGATGATATTATTTGAAGAATGATAGTTTTAATGTTTTAATATTTTATATACTTAAGTTCCATTTATCTGAAACATAAATTAGCACAAGTTTCTATTACTCTTAATGTGTATATTAGACAAACTGGCAAGCAGGGGTTTGCTTTTGATCAAACTTTGTTATAACCTTAATTAAAACTACTTTCAATATTTCAATTTAAAGGCAAGATCATGATTTGATAATGTGAAGATAACAGAAAGCCTGATTTAGTTACAACTTGGTGGGGCTTCTCTTGGCTAGTATCCTTCAGTTCTGGGTTCCTAACATGATCAAGAAAATGTACATACGAAAAGAAGTAAAACCCACTGTTCCTTAATTAGAAATCATGTGAGTAGTTCAATATTAAAAACATTTTAAAAATACACATGGTACAAATTCTATAGTGTTTTAGCTTCTTTTATTTAAACAGCATCGATATCCATTTACAGCTCTCCTAACAACCACAGTCCTCTGTCCTGGATTTTCCAGGTCACTTCAGATTCCAAATATTTTATCTATTGTTAAACTATGTGTTTGGATTTGGGTTTGGAAAATATGGTCACTGAACTTATAGACTAACTCTGAAATAGCAATAGCTTTTGGCATTATGTAGTGATTCTATTTCTGGGCCACGATCATCATGTTAAATCAGATCAAATCAATGTTCACTATTTGAGTCAACCTAATAAACAACTATGAAATAATGGGGACATTTAAAAAACTCAGTAGTCATTTGCAATTTGAAGAGCATTCATAGTATGATTATAGACACAAACCTACGGACACATGGCTCCTCATCCTTCCCACCTACTGTGTGCTACGTCGCTCAGACGTGTCCGACTCTGTGCAACCCCGTGGACTGTAGCCTGCCAGGCTCCTCGGTCCATGGAATTCTCCAGGCAAGAATACTGGAATGGGTTGCCATTTCCTACTCCATCTTCCCAACCCCGGGATTGAACTGGGTTACGACTAACCTGTTTTGGCAGGCGGATTCTTTACCACCTGGGAAACCCATTGCCATCTAGGAAATGAAAACAAGAGATACTAAGAGATATTGTGTTATATGTTACAGGGTCAAAACTAAGGAAGGCAAAAAGTCTAAATGTACTTGTGCGAATACTTAAATAAAAAGTACTTGGTGATATTTTCAATTTCCATAGGGTTAAACTCATATTCTTGATAAATCAGAACTGAAAAGGTACACTGGGATTTGCTATGTCCACGACGATAATTACGAGGGAATGAAGTCAAGACTGACTCACTATCCTATGCCAGAACACTCCTGCTTCTCAATGAAAACGTTTACATCATTTGATACCCCCTACATTACTAGCTTTATCATTATAAATCTGTTCATGACACCGCTCTTTATTCTTTCGTGATTTGGGGTACCCACTAAGAAAGAAAGAAAAAAGTTTTAAAGACTACTAAGTCCAGAATGGCATTTGATAACTCTTTTGAAAATTAAGGTTATTTTCCCCAAGTCTTGCTGGAAACACATCTACCACTGTGCTCAGGCTCTCCTCCCACATTTCCGCGCTGGTGAGGACTTGAGAAGCCCGGGAAGGCTGCTGCAACAGGAGTGGGGGTGGGAGATAGGATATCACCCGCTTGACACTTCGGCACTGTTGCTATGAATGATTCACTCGTGTTTGGCACATTTGTGGCAAGGAAATCTCCTCCTCCCGGCGCTCCCCTCGGCTATCTCCTGCGCTTTGGCCTTTAAGGAGAAGCGAGAGCAGGTGGGCACAGAAGAGCTCGCCGAGTCCTCCTCCCCCTGCTCCGTCCCTAATTTAGCAGTACTTCCGGCCGCGTGACATCATCCCCCGCACCCCGGTGACGTGAGCGGCGGGTGACGTGGGTGCGCAGAGGAGCGCGCTGACGTCGCTATTTAAAGGTCCTCCTGCGGGGAGGATGGAGACACAGCGCGAGCACCTGGCGTGGGGTGCGGAGGAACCGGTGGAGGCCGGGAGCCGAGCCGGGAGCCAGCAGAGGAGCGAAGCGCTCGCCGCCGGCCCCTAGGGGAGGGAGGAAAGAAGGGAAGGACGGACCGCTGGGCCTGCGGGCCGGCCTGGCTTCCCACGAGGGCCGGCTCGGCCCCCGACTGCCGGCGTCCCGGCGCCCTCGCGGCCGCCTCCTCCTCTCGTTCCCTGCAGGGCCCCACTGGCTCCTCGGGACCGGTCCGCGCCCCAGCCCCCGGCCGTTCCCCGCGGCGGCCGCCGCTTCCCGCCCCCTCCCGCGAGCAGGGGGAGGGGCCGCGCTGCTCCCC
>SJYC01147289.1:0-57033 GCA_006408675.1 Madoqua kirkii
CCGCGATTTGAAGGAGGAAGAGAAATGTTCTTTTCCAGTTGTGTGATGATGGGCTGGTTAGGACATTCACTCTCAGCTGACAAGTAACAGGACCTCTGTATGGCATAGCAAATTGTGTTATGCCAAAATGTAGGACATTATTACTTAAACTTAGAAATAAGATATGTACGGTCTTGTCAAAAACTAGATCCTAGAGTTTTAAAATGAAAATAAAAACTTTTTGAATAGTTACATTTTCAGTAGAGTACAAAACTGAATTAGAGGAGTATCAAGATTAATGTACTTGAGTACTTGCATGAAGCTGTTAGCAAGAGGGTATCAACAAGCCAAGCTCGGTTACTTGACATATATATGGAAATTGACTTTTGAGGGGAGCAAATGTTAGAGCTGGGATCATTTAGGAGGCAGAATGGATGTGGAAGATGATGTATTTGGTGTTTTCTTTTTCGAGGAGTTTCCTGGTGGCTCAGATGGTAAAGAGTCTGCCTGCAATGCGGGAGAGCCTGGAGAGGGAAATGGCAACCCACTCCAATATTCTTGTCTGGAGAATCCCATGGACAGAGGAGCCTGGCAGGCTACAGTCCATGGGGTCACAAAGAGTCAGACACTAGTGAGAGACTATTGACTGGGTGGCATGTTAGGATGTGATTATGTAATTAAACCTGGGGACCCTGCCTTCCCTCCTCAAGCCCGTTGAATGGGCACATTGAATGGAAAGTCTTCCTTTGACTTCCTTGGTCTTTACCCTTTGGACACTTACAGCCATGTGTCTTGGTAGCATATCCATCCGCTAGGGTTTGTCTGATGTTTCTCTGTACATCTGAAACTAACAAAACACTGGAAATCAACTGTGCTTCAGTTAAAAAACAAGGAATCACAAACATCACCCCCCTCCCAAAAAAGCCCAACAAGGTGTCTCATTTTTGATTAGTTACATTATATAGACATTAATCCTTTTAGAAAATATCCTTATTGATCCTCTTTTTATGTCTTTCACTTGTGATTTTCCTTTTTTTTCCCTTGGCTCTAGAATAGAATTACTAAACTTTAACAACCAACTTGCAAACCTATCATGGACAAATAAGTATATACACTAAAAAAAATCCTTTTCAAAATATAAATGTATAAAGAGTGTGTTTAGGGGAAATCTCTTAATTTTGGTTCAGATGTAGTTAATAATTTTGAAGTGAAGGCACAGTATACATCTGACTAGTGTGACATTTCTTTTTAGGGTTTTGGAGAATCATGAAAACACATTTAGGATAATTACCTTGTTGTTCATGGCAATTAAGGGGTTGACAGAAGTGTCTTTATACACAGTTGTAAACTGAGTTTAGTTCTAAGTGGTTAAATGTTTCAGGTGAAAAGGTGGTCGAGTCTCAAAAGGTCCATGCTACTGCCATGTGTTTGTTTTTCCAAACCTGTGATGTTTGGTTGAAATATTAATTATTTTGGTTCAGATGTAGTTAATAATTTTGAAGTGAAGGCACAGTATACATCTGACTAGTGTGACATTTCTTTTTAGGGTTTTGGAGAATCATGAAAACACATTTAGGATAATTACCTTGTTGTTCATGGCAATTAAGGGGTTGACAGAAGTGTCTTTATACACAGTTGTAAACTGAGTTTAGTTCTAAGTGGTTAAATGTTTCAGGTGAAAAGGTGGTCGAGTCTCAAAAGGTCCATGCTACTGCCATGTGTTTGTTTTTCCAAACCTGTGATGTTTGGTTGAAATATTAATTTGTAGTTAATCCATGATTTTGTTTTGTCATTTTTGATTAATCAAACACACTGGATGGACGAGTAGGGAAAGTTCCAGATATTTAAGTGTTTCCCGATATAATTTTTAAATGACTGAATATAAGACATTTTAGGTAGCTTTATTTCTCAGGCTCTGTGTAGTTGAGTGAAATGTGCAGTTTCTGTCTGTGTTGCATATTTGTAATGACCCACGGCTTCCACAGTCAAGTGACCCTGTAGTATACAAGATTCATTATGTTTGTGGAATGACTGAGATTTTCCTAGAAATCAAAAGTACTTCTCTGTTAAGGGTTGAAAAGTTGAGTACTTTTTAAGATGGTGTAAGGTTTCATGCTCATTAAGTACCTTCATTTCAAAAGAATCCATGTGGTAAGGCAGTATTTGTATTCATTTTAGCCCATCTATGAGAATTGAGACAAAGTTTCTGAATCTTACTTAATGGGCATTTCAAGTGTAGGTAAAACTTTTTAAAGGCTAGTCATTCGGTGGTCTTTAACATGTAAATACAGTCATATAGAACGGAATCTCTGAGGTTAAAATGTTGATTTTTACAACGTCTCTCTATACTGTAAAATCAGGACATCCATTATCACTCTGTTAAAAGAGGCATTTATCAGTGAACTTGTGCTCTTAATTACAGTTGGATTTTCCTTCTTCATTGTAAGTCTAACACTGTTGGTCATTTCTGTGCTCCCTAATGTCTGATAAAAAAGATGAAATTGATGAGAATTGGTGCTGCTTGATTTAAGCAGTATTTTTTAGGGAAGAGATTGAAATTAATCACATGTATGTGTTATAATATTTTACTGTGTGGTTTGTCATTACCCTCCACTTGTATCTTTTATTGATTCCTTTTTTTTTTCTTTTTAAAGGTTTTTAAAAATTTCATTTTCCCGGTAGGTATAATTTAGCATTAATTTTACAGGGACAAGTATAATTAAGAATTACTTTTACAGGCACAAAACTGAAATTGCTTTTTTATGACCTTGCAAAGAGAAAAAAACAAAGTATTCTTTCTCGTGAGGTTTCTTCCCCCACAGTGACTAACTGTGAGCCCAATATGGCTTTGGTGTAGCTAAAAAAATTTCAAAATATGTAAAACAAACATTTGACTTAGGATCTGGATTTTATTTTCACATAACTCTCTTTTATCTTTGATGGTAAGCTACTGGCAGATGGCAAAAAGTCAGTTTTCTTTTTTGTATCAGAAAATAAAATTCTAAACCCCCCAAATTAGCAGTCTACTCAATAATTTCTGTTCGTAGTACAGTTTACTTTTGCACTTTCTCTCACTTTTGAAAAATTGCTTTAATCCTTTAACACCTAATATTAGCTTTAAAAAAATTGCTTTGCTTTTTGGACATTTTTTAAAAAATGTTCTTTCATAAAACATGAAGCTCTTCCATGTTACCTTTGAAAAGAGTTGGCACCAGTTCCTCAAGGCAGAGCAGTTTTAAGAACTGAGGACTTTTTATAAAATTACTGAACAAGAGTTCGACAGAAATTAAACACCTATCAAAGCAGTTTTTGCTCCTTTGTGAGGCTGTTTTAACTCATGTTTGTTAAGTCACCTCTAATGCTCATCCAGATCCACATGGTCATGTGCCGCAGGGTCCAGAGGGCTGAGAAGAGAATGCTCTTGACTGCCACCCCGTCTGTAGAAGGACTTGGTCTCGTTGGTCCCTGTCTTTAGTAGGAGAGCAGTTCTCCTGGGTTTCCTTACCCTGCTGCTCTCCACCCGGGTGCCCTTCCCCAATAAAATCTCTTGCTCTGTCAGCACATGTGTCTCTTGGGACAATTCATTTCCGAGTGTTAGACAAGAGCCCGGTTTCGGGCCCTGGAAGGTGTCCCTCTTCCTGCAACAAATGGTGACTCTGGCGGGGACTCTTCTGTGCTGAGACTGACATCCTGGCCACTCGGGGTACTCAGGGGCCAGCTTGCCTGCCAATGGACCCAGCGGCTGCAACTGGGACCCTTTTGTCCCTGGTCTCCTCCTGACTCGGACAACTGTCCAGAGTGCCCCGACCGGTAAGGAACAAGAGACTTTATTGACCTCTCTCCCCTTCCCTCTCTCTTGCCTCTCCTTAACCCTTCCTATCCTTCCGTGTTTTTCTAGTCCCCCGGTCCTGGACGCAGGAATCTGGTCAAAGGGCCCTCAGCCTGAGCGGAGGATTGGAGACTGATCACCTCCTCTTGGCAGAGAACTCGAATTCTGGTTCTGGTAGGGCCAAGTTCCAGTCCTCCCTTCTCTGGAGGCCCAGGGAAGAGTCCCATAGCGCCTGGGTATCTGCAGGTGGCAGGAGACCTCTGTAAGGACACCCCTTTTGCCCCCTTCCTCTTACGCCTCCCCTTCTTTCAACCTGGCTTCCTTTCCTCCCTTGAAATCTCTGATGTTAGGACTTGGATCTGAAGTTCTGTGTCTCTATAGGAGGTTTTCTGAGAGACTGTATTCTTGTATTTCCTGGTGGAGCCAAGGTTAAAGTGTCTGCCTGCAACGTGGGAGACCTGGGTTCAATCCCTGAGTCGAGAAGATCCCCCTGGAGAAGGAAATGGCAGCCCACTCCAGTATTCTTGCCTGGAGAATCCCATGGACGGAGGAGCTTGGTGGGCTACAGTCCATGGGTCGCAAAGAGTCGGACATGACTGAGCGACTTCACTTTCACTTTAACCCAAGTTCATGTCTCTTTGGGTACTGTGCATTGCATTTCCTAACCACCTGCTGCTGCTGCTAAGTTGCTTCAGTCGTGTCCGACTCTCTGTGACCCCATAGACGGCAGCCCACCAGGTTCCACTGTCCCTGGTTTGGGGGAATTAGACCCCACTTGTAGTGTACAGAAAACCCCGATTCCTAGCAGGTGGGTATAAGCTGGATGTACCGGTTATTTTTCTAATAAATTTCCATGGTAAATTGTTGGATCCTTTCATCTTTAGTTTTAAGCATGCCTCAGTCTTAAGTTGTGTTTCCTTCTTTCTATTTCATTTAAGAAATCTAAAACTGTAATTCTGAATAAGGCTTTTTTGTGAGTTGGAATTTTCTGCCCTAGTTGCTTTCAGTTTCCCTCATTAGGCTGTTAATAATGGTCTCTAGGAAGTTATCTTAAGTGGAGAGCTTAAAGTACTCACATCAGAAAATTTCTGTCTGTGTTCCTTCGTGGAAGGTAAGTCTATACATGACTAAGCTTAGGACTATTAATTTGAACCAACTGTTTTGCTTTCAGTTTCCCTCATTAGGCTGTTAATAATGGTCTCTAGGAAGTTATCTTAAGTGGAGAGCTTAAAGTACTCACATCAGAAAATTTCTGTCTGTGTTCCTTCGTGGAAGGTAAGTCTATACATGACTAAGCTTAGGACTATTAATTTGAACCAACTGTTTAATAATATTCGAGTGGGCCTAGCCTATCACTTTGGGCTTCCCTGGTGGCTCAGACAGCAAAGAATCTGCCTGCAATGCAGGAGACCCAAGTTTGATCCCTGGGTTGGGAAGATCCCCTGGAGTAGGACATGGCAGCCCACTCCAGTATTCTTGCCTGGAGAATCCCATGGACAGAGGAGCCCAACGGGCTACAGTCCATGCAATCATGACAAAGCGACTAACACTTAGCCTATCCCTTTACCTTTCTGTGCTTCCGTTTTGCTTATCTTTTAAAACTGCCATTTTCTGTCTTACTCTGTAGGTATGAATCTGTCGTATGAGTTTTAACATTAAAATTCATGTGTTTTGCTTTGCTTAATCACCCTGCCAGCTCCTTTGATGTTTACAGAATGAGAATTCCACCTACTTTTGTTTACTAAGTATTGCCAGGGATCTGTATACATTCAGCTGAATGGGAAGACGCCCAAATCACCCTTTTATCTTTCTTTAGGTTCTGTTGATTTTAAAAAAAAATGGTTCTAGATTTCGTGGGCTGTCTTTTTCCTTACTCAACTGATAACATATGGGACTTTAGTTGTCTGTTTTCATTGTTGCTTTCCTTTAGTATTTTATTAATGCTGAATTGATACTTATTGCTATGCCTATGTTAATGTGAAGGAGGTAAGACATTAATGGTAATATTGCTACTTAGTTTTACTTGGTGGCACATTAGTATATTTGGGGTATTTAGTGTATGATCTGTGGGTAAACTATAGGCTATCCATGTGGTAGGAAGCTGGCCTGGAAAGTGTTTTTGAAGATGTTGCAGTGGTTACTTAGAAACCAAGATGCAAAATTACATATTCACAACTAGACAAAATACATACTGTATATATAATAAGATTTGAAAGAAATTCATTAAAATGTTACCATGTTTTATTTCTTGGATACAGTAATTCTGAAATTTTGTTTTTGAGTCTTTCCAAATCTTTTAAGTTTCTTTGTGATTAAGTTTTAGAATTCATCTTGGGTTTTAAGGGTGAGGGTATTAAAAATTACCGATGTCTACCATACAAAGTTATCAGGGGGTCTGTCACTGTCCCTGCATATGCATAAATACTTGTGTGTTTTGTATCAACTTTAACTTACCTCAAATTTTGTTTTTCTTTTCAAAACTGGCTAAAGACGTAATTACTCTAGTGATAGCAAATATTGTTTCTTGTTTAAGTAAAGAGTAGTTCTGGTGTTGGTTATCAGAATGTTAGTACTAGTCTCCACTTTCATGGATAAGGAGCCAGAGCTCAAACGGAAGATGTGCCTGGGGCAGTTACATGGGGCAGAGAGTGTGCTCTGTCCTCTAGTTCCTAGGGGCCCTTATCATTAGCTCAGGGGACCCTAAATGGATGCTCACATATATGGAGACTCATTTTTTCTTGATTAGTCACTAAGTTGTGTTCAACTCTTTGTGACTCCATGGACTGTAGCCCACTAGGCTCCTCTGTCCATGGGATTTCCCAGGGAAGAATACTGGAGTGGGTTGCCATTTCCTTCTCCGAGGGATCTTCCCAACCCAGGGATCAAACCCATGTCTCTTGCACTGGCAGAAGGATTCTTTACCATTGAGCCACCAGGAAAGCCCAAGACTCAGGTAGACTGGGGTTTCTAATCCCTCATAGTTTAAAAAAGAAAAGGAAAAGAGTCTAATGTAGGCTTAGTGTCTTAATTTACAATGAGTTTTAATTAAACATATCTTGTTTTCCTTTTAGAGGTACTGAAAGAAACTTCATTCTGATTTTAGTGTACTCAAATCTCCGCTCAGTGCATTTTGTTTTGAGTACACTGACGTCTTTCTCATGAATGAACCGAAATGTTATTACATGTGTTTTGTGTAATTTCCGAAGTTGATTGTAAAGTGTAAATTCCATAAGTCAGAGCCCTGTTAACTGCCTTTGTAGTTATTGGACACATGAGCCTCAAGAACACGTGAGTCGGCAGGGTCTACTTTTCTGAGAAGCTCAGTCTGGAATAAGAGTGCTTGGGATGTTACCTTAAAGCATGTTTCCTAGAACTTAATGTTGGACCATGAGACCTGCAAGTAGAAGGGTCACTTACAGGCTGTAGTACAATTTCTGAATCATGAGACAGCTATAAGTTGTTTAACTCCTTTAGAATTCATAAAAGTCCATTTGGCCACATCATATCCAGTTTTAAAGTTGTTATTCTTTCTGAATTTTTTTTCCCCTGAGGTCCCAAACTCTAACGTTATCATTGGCTGAGCAGAAAATGTATAAAGTAGAAGTCAGTAAGGACTGGTGGAGACCATGGCAAAGTGAAGAGAGCACGTCCTGCCTGAAAGCATTAATATCCAGAGTCCTCACAACCATGTGCTGAAAACTTGACTCAAGCAGGAAGACCAGAGAGCAGGGCAGGGCATTGGCAGAAATGAACGCTAGGTTAGTGGTTCTCAATCTGAACTTGCATTCGGACCACCTAGAGGGCTTGTTAAAGACAGACTGCTAGACTTCAGCCTGAGTTTTTGATTCAGTTGGTCTGTAAGTGGGGCCCATGAATTTGCTGCTCTATTAAATTCTTAGGTGATGCTGATATTGCCGGTCGAAGGACCTTACTTAGCATCATTTGAAAAACGAAGCATATACGTGAAAAGCTTTTGCCCATTCAGAAGCTTCAATGATTCTTAAAACCTTTTTGTTCTTCGCTTGCAAGCTGTAAAAAATTGTAATTTCGAACTAAAGGGAGAAACTGGTTGAACGTTTTAATTTTTTTTTTTTAAACGAGCTAAAAGATCCACTTGAAACTAATCTCTGTCTCTTTAAGCCTGATTACTTCTGGCAGTGCTTACCAGTTACCCCTGTGCAGAGGGACTTCTGCTTTCTGGCATTTCTGAATGTGTTATTTTTGAAACCACCTGGCAGTGCTTTGACTCCTGAATTTTTATGCTTTCGGAGAAAGTGTAATTTCTGTCTAAGTTGTTTATCCTGTTTAGATACCCTTAAGTTTGTCCACGTGCTATAGTATTGGTTTTCTATTGCTGTGTGACAATTACCACAATTTTGGTGGCTGTAAAACGACACCCATTTACCTTAGTTATTTTGAGTCAGGAGTCCAGGGACTTCACGAGATCTTCTGCTCAGGGTCTCACGAGGCAGCTGGGGCTAGAGTCTTATCTGTGGACCAGCATCTCCCTGAAGGCTCAGATGGTTGTGGGCTAATCTCATTTCCTTGCAGCTAAGGAAGCACGGCGGGCCACAGTACTTGGGGTCACAAGAGAGTTGGACACAACTTAGCGATTAAACAGCAACAGCAACAAATAGAACTCACAGTGGCCGTGTCTTCAAGGCCGGCAGGAGGAGCCCCTCTCAGTTCTTTATCATCTTCTAAAGGACTCACCTAAACAAGTTAGGACCACTCAGGGTAACCTTCCTTTTGAGTAGTTGAAAGTCAACTAATTAGTGACCTAATTACCTATGTGACATCCCATCCTATGCAACCCTGCTCCACAGGTAGAGAGTTTTATGCAGAAAATGTCCACCAGGAGGCAGTATTCCTGGAGCCATCTTAGAATTCTGCCTGCTGTACCCCATCAAATACCTATGGATGTTTTCCCCGATGCTCAAATATCACTATGCCCACTCCAGTGTTTTTTTTAACTTTTAAAAATCTGTAGCCGCCTGCGTTCCTGCTCCAATATGCACTGGTTACTCTTAAGGCCTCATATTAGACTTGCCCTAAATTTTGGGGGGTGGGAAATATGGGCAGGCATATCTTATTTCCTGGTCACTGTGCCTGCTTGCTTCATTTATTTTATTTTACTGAAGCTCCTTTTCCTGTAGTTACCTGAAAATGTCTAGGTAGGAGATAACTTGAGACATACATGCAAGTGCCCTCCCCCTCAACTGAGTCTAGATCTCTAGACAGGAAGTAATTTTCTGTCATTACTGTGAAGGCACAGATCAATTCTGGTTTCCAGGTGTTCCTGTTCAAGCCTGCTTGTTTCTGATTCCTTTCTTTGCCTTCATGTGTTACTCTTCCCCTACTTTGTAACATTTTAGGATTTTTTTCCTGTGTGGTTAGAAAATTTCACAGTGATGTGGGCTGGGGCTTTTTGTTTGCCCTTTTTTTTTTTTTTTTTTGATTGTTCTTTTGGGCATTGGTGGACCATTTTGGTCTGTAAATCTCCATAAGTTTGGGAAATTTCCTATTTAAAAAAAAATCTGTTTTTCTCTTTATGAACTGTTAGTTGGATAGTAACCTTTTTGCCTAACCTACCAGTTTTTTATTTTTTTTAATTCTTTTGCCTTCTAAGGAAATTACCTTGACTTCATCTTCTAACAGTTACTGAATTTTAAATTTTCACTGAATTTTAAATTTCCAAGTCTTCTTCCTCAATGTGTCATCAGTTTGAGATTCTTTTGTTTTCTCTTCCCTAAGCTTTCTTTGGGGTTCCTTTTCTGTTTGGCTGCTGCTTTCATGATTCCAGGCTTGCCTGGAGTATCTGGCGATCCCCATCTGTGTGTTTAAGGGTAAGATGCTAGAAAGCCGGTTAGAAGTTTTCTGTGACCCAGTGAGTCCTGTCATCAATGGGCTTCATGTTAGGTCTTTCGGTGATCAGCTTCTTAGGTGGTTTCCAGGTGTCAGTAAGTAGAAATCTATTCTCTGAGACTGTAGGTCTTTTCTTTAAGACTGTTCAATTTCTCTAAAAGACAGTCTTCCAATATATATACCTTTTGGCATTCTGAGAGCAAAGTACACCATTGTATATCTAGGAGGCATATGCTGCTGCTGCTACGTCACTTCAGTGATGTCTGACTCTGTGCAGCCCCATAGCCGGCAGCTCACCAGGCTCCCCCGTCCCTGGGATTCTCCAGGCAAGAACCCTAGAGTGGGTTGCCATTTCCTTCTCCAATGCAGGAAAGTGAAAGTGAAGTTGCTCAGTCATGTTCCACTCGTAGTGACCCCATGGACTGCAGCCCACCAGGCTCCTCTGTCCATGGGATTTTCCAGGCAAGGGTACTGAAGTGGGGTGCCATTGCCTTTTCCAAGGAGGCATATACCTGCTGTAAACGGAAAACCATGGAGGAAGGGTTTGCAGCATCTTTGTTAATGCTCCACCCTTGTTTTCTGCTACTGGGGAAAGTAATTTTCTCTGGTGGTGGGAAGGGGGAAAGGAACTCTCATTGCTCTGTTGCTTAAACTTTTCAATCAGTTGCCTAATTTCAGATCCATACTTCACACTCTCTCCTGCAGCTCCTTTGTCTCTAAATTCTGGCCAGCAAGTTGTTTACTCATTATTTTCCTTTTTGCAGGCACTATGCACTTAGTTTCCTTGGCTTTGCCACGTCACATACTGTTCTTTCTTCCAGATTACTTCTTTGAAAATTGTATTAAAATTACTTATCCACTGGTGTCACTTCTGTGTGGTTATGGGTTTATAACTTCTTTTTCCCCTTTTCATTTTAGTGTAGTTTCAGAAAAAGAAGATAAATATGTGCAATTAATTTGCCGCGTTTGACCAGAATCACTGAGCCTTAGCTTTTGAATTTATATAAGGCATTTTTCAGAATGTGTTGACACTGTTGACAATTGATTAGAATTTGGTGGGTGATGAAGTGTTGGCTTTCTAAAAGTCTCTCCCTGTTGCCAGCACTGGAAAACTCAGTGCTTAACGTAAGTAAGCACATCTTAAAGTTTAATAGTTAAAGTTGACTCTCAGCCTAAATAAACCTCAGCAAAGCGGAGCACTTAACTGTTTCAACTGTGTCAGGTAGGGAAGGTGTTGCTACAGTTTATCTCCCATCACAGCGCCTCTTGAGCACTTGTAACAAATACTAAATAATTTCATTTGTTTCATGAGTCACACCAGGCACTGGCAATACACAGGTAGACAGCCACATAAACAAGGTCCATTACTGTGACATATGTGCCGTGACAGAGATGTATGCTGTGTTTGTGAGCACAGAGAAGGGAGAGCCACACTCGATGCTGACTTAAACCAGCTTCTTCATTGTCCTTGTTCACCAGCATCAACAGGCCCTTTAGTTCCTCTTCGCTTTCTGCTTTAGAGTGTTATCATCTGCGTATCTGAGCTGGTTGATATTTCTCCTGGCAATCTTGATTCCAGTTTGTGATTCATCCAGCCTGGCATTTGGCCTGATGTACTCTATATATAAATTCAGTGGGGTGACAGTATAGAGCCTTGATGCTCTCCTTTCCCAATTTGGAACCAGTCAGTCATTCCATATCCTCCAGTTCTAACTTGTTTTATTGACCCACATACAGGTTTCTTGGAAGACAGATGGGTAAGTCATTTCAGTTGTGTCCGACTCTGTGCAACCCCAGAGACGGCAGCCCACCAGGCTCCTCCGTCTATGGGGTTTTCCAAGCAAGAGTATTGGAGTAGGGGGCCATTGCCTTCTCCGGGAAGACAGATTAAGTGGTCTGGTATTCCCATCTCTAAGAATTTTCCACAGTTTGTTGTGATCCACACGGTCAAAGGCTTTAGCAGAAGTAGATGTTTTTCTGGAACTCAACATAGACATATATTATAAAACACAAAAACAAATGAAAGAGGGGCAAATAATTCCTGTAGCGCCCCCCCCACCACACCCTTAGAAGTCACTGCTTTACATAATGGTTAGCAAAGGAACAACATTAAGTTTGTAGAGTTAATACCATGCTTGTGTTTTAGATGAACTAATCAGGTCACAATATGGAGGAAGTTTTAGACTTGGGGAGATGTTCATCAGAGAGAAATGGGGTCTTGGAGATCCTCACATTTAATTGTGTAATAAGTTAATTGCAGTAGCTTAGTCAAGAATAATGGCTTGAATTAAGAGTAGGATATGGGCAGGATTCAAAAGAGATTTAAGTAGTGCTCTCTGTAGGAGTTGACAGTGAACTCTGGCGACATAGAGGGGTAGGAAGATCGGCTTGGTCAGCCGTTAGTTGAGGTAGGGAACCAGGAGAAAAGCAAGTTTGCAGTGAGGTGAGATGATGAATCGCATAAAAACTGTTGTATTTATTGCCATCTACGTAGGAATGTTTTGTAGTCAAATATCCAGGTCTGGTATTCAGGAAAAGAGAACTAGGCTTTGGGGAATCATTAGGATATATAAGCATTGGTTGAAACTTTGAATGTGGATGAGCTCATTCAGGGTATTTATAGAAGAGAGCAGATTAGGCCTCTCTGGGGGAATAGTCATTTAAGGGGCAGCAAAGAAGCTGAGAGAGCAATCAAGCTAAAACAGTGAGAACAGTGTCAAAAACAAGAAAGGGAGTTTCCAGAAATGAGTAGCCAGGATCAAATGTAGCAGAAACTTCAAATGAGGTAAACCGTATCTATCAGATTGGCTAAGTAGTGGTCCTTTAAAAAGGACCTTACCTGGAGAAGTCTGAGCAGCCTGGGATGGATGCCAGATTGCCAAGGGGTGGTGATGCTAGTGAAGGATAAGGAAGCAGAGGCTAGGAGCGTAGGCTTCTCCTTTAGGACTAAGTTTCTCTGAAATAGAGTAGAGCTTCAGCAAGCTGTAGGGTTCAGGAAATTGTTGTGGTTTTGTTTTCAGAATGGGACTAAGCATTCTTTTTAGACCCTGAGAAAGGAGTCCTTAGCGAAGGGGATTTGAAAATTAGAGTACGGAGGGATGATAACGGAGGAGAGTCATGGCAGAAAAGGCCATCTGAAGCGTAAGAGGAGACGACCTTAAGCAGGAGGCCTGCCTCCCTCGTAGACTGGAGGGACAGATATGTGGAAGGTTAGGATTGAGTTAAGTCTGTAGGTTAAAGGGCAGGAGACTGGAAGGGAGCTCCTTAGCTGGGGGACTCCATCTCTTCAATTCATTCCCTGATTCATGAATAAACAAACACTTATTCTAAGTAGCTTCTATGAGTCAGGCACAGTTGTAAGTGTAAGAGATACATCTGTGAACAAAGAGCCTGCCTTTATGGGCGTGCATTCTAGAAAATGATGGAAGGCCATCTGTGGAGACTGAAGGTAGCTCAGAGCCTTGGGGAGAGAGGTGAAAATGGGAGAGACGCCGACCGCAAACAATGAGGAGGTGGGAGGGCCGGTATCGGGGTACAGCCACAGGTTTCGGTGTTTCTGTTAAAACAGTCTACATCCAGGGTGCTGCTGTGCCCGAGAAGCAGAGAACCGTGTGTTAGAAGGGCTCTCCTGGCCTCCATGCTGTTAAAACAGAAGCACAAAAGAGGGGTCTCCAATTTTGATAGTGTTCTGTTCAGAGGTGTTTTCACATGCTGCCTTTCCCCATCCTAAATGGCCCGTTTCTGTAGAGAACATTCCTATCTTAGGAAACCAACCTAGTATTAAGTTACCAGGATGCCACCAGTTTATTAATATTTGAAGTCTTTTCTCTGGGAAGCATCCTAGTCCTGTGAAAGGTCCTGGAGCGCTCCTGAGTTCTGGGACTCCATGTAACATTTATCTTCTCAGCCCCCACTTGCGCTGTGTACACGTACCATACACAACATGCAATACACAGCCTTCCCGGTGAGCTAGAGTGTAGAAGGGTCCTTGAGTGAATTTTTCTTCTGTCATACCAGGAAGGTCACAGAAGTTAATTCGTTGTCATGACCACTTGAAGGTTACTCTGATTCCTACTGAGAACTCAGTCTATAATATTACCATTTCAGAAGCAGCTTTGCAACTCCAACTTACCTGATTTTTCTTACTCTTGATAAATGTAAATATTCCTTTAGTCCTTTTGGATAGGTGGGCTTTGTTTTCTTTCTAGTCACTCAAAGTATCTGCGCTCCTTGACTAATTCTAACTTTACTATCATCACAACTTGGGTAGCATTTTATTTTTCATGGGAACTTTCATGATGGAGGAATATGTCTCCAGAAGCAGACAATTGAGCAGCAAATTTAAGCAGCAAATTGAACAGCATTTTTCCTTTTTTGTAGTAGTAAGAATCAGTTAAGAAACAGAAACTTTGAAATGAAATTTTACTTCATCTTTTGTTCTGTAAAATGTAATTTCATCATCAAGCTCTGAATTGATGGGACTTACACTATTTTTCAAGGGTTTTTTTTTTTTTACCTTGAGAGATGGATTTAGGCTGCAGAAGCTCGAGCTGTGATACAGAGTGGCATGGCACAATCCAGGCAGAGCAGTTTAGAAATCAAGCAGGGTCTCTTGAACCAGCCAGTGGCTGTATTTAAATTATTGATCCTCTTAACTCTGTGATCTTGGGCAAGTTGCTTAAGATTCTCAGTTTCCTCATCTGTAACATAGGGATAAAAGTGTGGATCAAATACAAGCAAGTTGTTACATTCAGGCACATAGGAACTACTTAAACCACAGCTTATTATTACTGTAGTTTTATACAGTTAACTTTCTGGTAGTAAACTCAATTTGGGGATTTTTTTTGGCTTATAAATAAAGAGCATGAGAAAAAATTTTAACCTTTGGTACTACCAAAAGTCTTCCCTGGTGGCTCAGCCAGTAAAGAATCTGCCTGCAATGCAGAAGACCCAGGTTCAAGCCCTGGGTCAGGAAGGTTCCCTGGAGAAGGAAATAGACAACCCACTTCAATACTCTTGCCTGGGAAATCCCACGGACAAATGAGCCTGGCAGTCTACAACCCAAAGGGTCGAAAGAGCCGGACATGATTTAGCAACCACACCACAAGCCGCCACCACCACTGCTGAGAGTCAAAGATGAGTTTGTGTGCTTTATTCTGTCCTAATATCCATTGAATCCCTCTTCCTCTTGTATTTTATAACCAAAGAATTTAATGTTCTGATTTCATTGACTATCTTGAAATATCCTGATTTGAGGAGCCCTTGATGGAACCATGAAGATACTAATTCTCAGTAAGGAAGGTGATGTTTAAATATTATATATGACAGGAATAATCACCTATTCTACTATAATTAACTCTAAAAGATATACAGAAATAAAACTCTTAATGAAAATTCTTCTGTATAGTTAAGCCATCTTATTGCTCATCTTATTAGGTCTGCAGAAGAATATTTAAATATCTGATTGGCTCTTTTTTATTAGATATGCTCACGAATTATGAGAAGCTTTAAAGCCAGACATTACTAAATTACTCAGTTTAATATCAGAAAAGTTAAGTAAAAAAAAAACAAAAACAAAAAAAGTACTCATTATCTAAACATATGTTTCTAAATTCTTACGATAGCATTGGTTTAGACCATAGTGTTGGGAAGGCAGGGGCTGCCTTGTCTATTAATTCATCTAAGAAATGTTTCTTGAGCATCTACCATGTGCCAGCATTCTTCCAAGTGCTGCTAATATTGCAGTGAACATACCAGACAAAAATTCCCATCCTCATGAGATTATATTTTAATGTAAACTGTGTTCAAGAAGTTTCTGCTGCACCCTTTAGCTGTCCCAGAGACTCAATATATTGAGTCCCCTTCCCTCGCAAGTTACTGTTAGGGGCTACAAATCGAGTTATGCTAAGGGGCTTCATATGTCCCCTCCATGGATGTGGCTGCAGAGATTATGGGTCCCTGAAAGATTTTAAGCAGTAGAGTGAAATTTCAGTTCACAGAAAATTGTCACATTTATGCACTAGAAATACTGGTTTGACACCAGAGGGCCCATTTTTCATCTTTTAGTAACTTAGAATGTTGGGTTTAACTTGAATGTAAGTGAAAGTATTATATTAACTTCTTCCAAGTAGACTTCTCATGCACATAGGGTAAAGAGCCTTGGAATTTTCTTGCCCCCTTTTCTTTTTAGTTAATGTTTTGTTTCCCTTTGTTTTCAGATGCACAGGTCACCTTGTCGGTCAGTCCTTGTGTTCTTTTTAAGTGAAGTAGCTGAGGCCTGCTAGGTGGTGGTCAAGCTAGCCTGCTATTGCTTGGCTTGTTCTTTTCTCTAGAAAGACGTATAAGCCCCTCAGTACACCATCCCATAGTATGAGCCAACCTAAAACTTGTTGACTAAGTTTGTATACATTTGTCATATTTTGAAATCTCTTTTCTGAATCCTCTTAGCACTTTTTACATGGCATTTGCCACTTTCCACTCTTACATAATTGTCTATGATTAGAAGCAAAAATTTTCTTCTAGTTGAAACCTCTCTGAGAATAGGATGTGTATGTAGTTCCTCTTTGTATATTCCCCATAGCTCTTAACAGAATGCCTGGCATTCACTTGGTACTCAAATTATTAAATATCTGCTCAGTTCATTCAGATGTTCATTTGTGTCCGACTCCTTGCAACCCCATGGATTGCAGCACACCAGGCTTTCCTGTCCATCACCAGCTCCTGGATGCCATCCAACCATCTTACCCTTTGTCGTCCCCTTCTCCTCCCGCCTTTAATCTTTCCCAGCATCAGGGTCTTTTCCAATGAGTCAGTTCTTTGCATCAGGTGGCCAAAGTATTAGAACTTCAGCTCTCTGCCAGCATCAGGGTCTTTTCCAAAGAGTCAGCCCTTTACACACCAAGTGATGAAAGTATTGGAGCTTCAGCTTCAACATCAGTCCTGTCAATGAATATTCAGAGTTTATTTCCTTTAGGATTGACTAGTTGGATCTCCTTGAAACCCAAGGGACTCTCGAGTCTTCTCCAACACCACAGCTTGAAACCATCAATACTTTTATGCTCAGCCTTCTTTATGATTCAGCTCTCACATCCATTCATGACTACTGGAAAAACCATAGATTTGACTAGACGGACCTTTGTTGGCCAAGTAATATCTCTGCTTTTTAATATGCTGTCTAGGTTGGTCATAGCTTTCCTTCCAAGGAGCAAGTGTCTTTTAATTTCATGGCTGCAGTCACCATCTGCAGTGATTTTAGAGCCCCCCAAAATAAAGTCTGTCACTGTTTCCATTGTTTCTTCATCTATTTGCCATGAAGTGATGGGACCAGATGCCATGATCTTAGTTTTCTGAATGTTGAGTTTTAAGCCAACTTTTTCACTCTCCTTTTTCACTTTCATCAAGAGGCTTTTTAGTTCTTCTTCACTTTCTGCCATAAGGGTGGTGTCATCTGCATATCTGAGGTTATTGATATTTCTCTCAGCAATCTTGATTCCAGCTTGTGCTTCATCCAGCCTGTCATTTCACATGATGTACTCTGCATATAAGTTAAATAAGCAGGGTGACAATACATAGCCTTGACGTATTCCTTTCCCAGTTTGGAACCAGTCTGTTGTTCCATGTCCAGTTCTAACTGTTGCTTCTTGACCTGCATACAGATTTCTGAGGAGGCAGGTCAGGTGGTCTGGTATTCCCATCTCTTACAGAATTTTCCACACTTTGTTGTGATCCACACAGTCAAAGGCTTTGGCATAATCAAAAAAGCAGAAGTAGATGTTTTTCTGGAACTCTCTTGCTTTTTGGATGATCCAACAGATGTTGGCAATTTGATCTCTGGTTCCTCTGCCTTTTCTAAATCCAGCTTGAACATCTGGAAGTTCACAGTTCACGTACTGTTGAAGCCTCACTTGGAAAATTTTGAGCATTACTTTGCTAGCGTGTGAGATGAGTGCAATTGTGCAATAGCTTGAGCATTCTTTGGCCTTGCCTTTGTTTGGGATTGGAATAAAAACTGACCTTTTGCAGGCTTGTGGCCACTGCTGAGTTTTCCAAGTTTGCTTGTATATTGAGTGCAGCACTTTCACAGCAGCATCTTTTAGGATTTGAAATAGCTCAACTGGAATTCTATCACCTCCACTAGCCTTGTTCGTAGTGATGCTTTCTAAGGCCCGCTTGACTTCGTATTTCAGGATGTCTGGCTCTAGATGAGTGATCACACCATCGTGGTTATCTGGGTCATGAAGATCTTTTTTGTATAGGTCTTCTGTGTATTTCGGCCACCTCTTCTTATCTTCTGTTTCTGTTAGGTCCATATAATTTCTGTCCTTTATTGAGCCCATCTTTGCGTGAAATGTTTCCTTGACATCTCTAATTTTCTTGAAGTGATCTCTAGTCTTTTCCATTCTGTTGTTTGCCTCTGCTTCTGTGAACTGATCACTGAGGAACACTTTCTCAAATCTCTTTGCTATCTTTGGAACTCGCATTCAAATGAGTATATCTTTCCTTTTCTTCTTTGCCTTTAGCTTCTCTTCTTTTCTCAACTATGTGTATGGCCTCCTCAGACAACCATCGTGCCTTTTTGCATTTCTTTTTCTTGGATATGGTCTTAATCACTGCCTCCTGTACACTGTCATGAACTACCATCCACAATTCTTCAGACACTCTATCAGATCTAATTCTTTGTGTTTATCACTTCCACTGTATAATTGTAAAGGATTTTGATTTAGGTCATACCCGAATGATCTAGTAGTTTTCCTACTTTCTTCAAGTCTGAATTTGGCAATAAAGAGTTCATGATCTGAGCCCCAGTCAGTTCCTGTCTTGTTTTTGCTGACTGTATAGAGCTTCTCCAATCTTTGCCTGCAAAGAATATTATCAGTCCGATGTTCACTATCTGGTGATGTCCACGTGTCGAGTCTTCTGTTGTGTTGTTGGAAGTGAGTGTTTGCTATGACTAGTGTGATCTCTTGGCAAAACTCTGTTAGCCTTTTGACCTTCATTTTCTACTCCAAGGCCAATTTTCCTGTTACTCCAGGTGTCTCTTGACTTCCTACTTTTGCATTCCAGTCCCCTATAATGAAAAAGACATCATTTTGGGGTGTTCTAGAAGGTCTTGTAGGTCTTCATAGAACTGTTCAATGTCAGCTTCTTCAACATTACTAGTTGGGGAATATGTTTGGATCACTGTGATATTGAATGGTTTGCCTTGGAAATGAACAGAGATCATTCTGTTGTTTTTGAGATTGCATCCAAGTACTGCATTTAGGACTCTTGCGTTTACTATGACGACTGCTCCATTTCTTCTGAGGGATTCCTGCCCACAGTAGTAGTTATAATGGTCATCTGAGTTAAATTTGCCCATTCCAGTCCATCTTAGTTCACTGATTCCTAAAATGTCCATGTTCGCTCTTGCCATCCCCTGTTTGACCACTTCCAATTTGCCTTGATTCATGGACCTGACATTCCAGGTTCCTATGCAATATTGCTCTTTACAGCTTCGGACTTTACTTCCATCACCAGTCACATCCACAGCTGGATACTGTTTTTGCTTTGGCTCTGACGGCTCATTCTTTCTGGAGTTATTTCTCCACTGATCCCCAGCAGCATATTGGGCACCTACTGACCTGGGGAGTTCATCTTTCAGTGTTCTGTCTTTTTGCCGTTTCATGCTGTTCATGGGGTTATGGGGTTCTCAAGGCAAGAATACTGAAGTGGTTTGCCATTCCCTTCTCCAGTGGACCATGTTTTTCCAGAACTCTCCACCATGACTCGTCCATCTTGGGTGGCCCTACACGGCATGGCTCACAGTTGCATTGAGTTAGACAAGGCTGTTGTCCGTGTGATCAGTGTGGTTAGTTTTCTGTGATTGTACTTACAGAGATTATATTTTGAAGTTGATAACCATGGGAAACCACAAGAGTCTGTTTGGTCTACAACAATCTTAGAGGCCTTTTGGCTTAGCCTCATATCTAGGTTTGAATTCTGGCTCCATCCTCATCTTGGCTGTGGGATCTTAAATACATCACTTCTGTCCTTTTCCTCATCTCAGAATGGAAAGTAGTATGTGCCCCATCCAGATTTAAAGTGTATACAAAAGATCTAGTAAAAATATACAAAGGATCTAGGGCCTGATGTACTAATAGCCAGTCAGTAAGTGGTAACTCTTATCTTTAAATTTTATTTTCTATTATTATAAATGTGTATGTTTTAGTAACAGCTCTATTACTATATGAAGGATTTATAATAACCTAGAGAAAGTTCTGTGATGAAAAGTTGACAATATTTTGTTGTGATTATCAGATTGTAATGGCTTACTAGTTGTTCAGCATGTTTGATTTGGGGCTCCACGGACTGATTTACGCTATGAAAACATAAAAGGGACTGATATATGAACTGGAATGGCAATTTATTAATAAGTCATTAGAGGTACATCCTCTCCTCATAGAAAAAGCTGTCATAGTCGAAGCCTTGCACTCAGGAGGTTGCTTGATGAGTAAGGGTAATTGATCGGCTATTTAGTGCTACAGTAGGCTTGTACATCATTCTTCACCTGCCGCTGGGGTTGTCAGGATCCCCCTCTCCCCCGGAGAGTGTTAGAGAGCACTGCCTAATCACCCTCATGAATTACAGGTTACATAGTTACCTGCTTTTATGTTGCGTATTCCTAAAGGAAAAAGCGGAACACTTGGAGGTTTTATTCTTAGTCACTAGCCTGTCATTTCTGCCTGAGTTTACAGCCTCACTTTGGTTGGACTTGGGGAGCTTATATAGACTCCTATATTTTTCAGATTTAAACTTTATATTTAGAAAAGTTTTAAGCATGCAAACACCTAAAGAGGTTTGTGTAATTAACCCCAGTGCGTCCATCACCCAGCTTCAACAGTGATTAATGTGTGGCACACACTGTTTCATCTCTGCTGCTGGTCCCGCTTCGCATCATTTTAAAGCAGATTCTAGACGTGATGTACTTTTCCCTGTATATAATTTTCCTTAGTATATGAGTACTAAGATATGTATCATTAAGAAATAGGACTATTAGAAATACGTACAATGCCATTATCATACCAAAAACCCAACTAATGATTTCTTAACATCTAATCAGTGATCAGTTCTCCGCAGTTACCTCCTCAGTCTGTTAACCACTGGATTGTTCGTATCGGCCTCCAAGCATGGTTTACGCATTGCATTTGGTTGATAACATTTCTTGCGTTTCTTTTACCCTTATTATAGCACCTACCCTATTCTTGCTGTTTATTTGTTTGCCATCTAGAATTTTCTGCATTCAGGATCTGGCAGGCTATATCCTCCTAGTCCATGGGGTCTCTAAAGAGTCGGACACGACTCAGTGATTGAACACCACCACCAATGTTAGTCCTTGTGGTGTTTTTTATCTTGTTCCTCTGTTCTCCTCTCGCTGGTAAACTAGTAGCTTGACCTAGGCTTGGTTGGGTTCAGGTTTGAATTTTTCCCCAAAGAATATGTCGTAGATGGCTGTGATTTACTTCTTTTTTTTTGTCTGTCACATTACACCAGAGGCACATGGCAGTGTCTTGGCTTTAGTCTTTTTGTATATTGACCTTGATCATGAGGCTCAGTAGTATTGGCTTGACCCACCCAGCGTATTCTTTCAATGAAACCTTTTATTGTAGTTATTTCTAGTTTTATTCTCAAGGAGTACCTTGGTGTCAAACATTGTGGCCTTCTAATTTGTTCTTCACATGCAGCCAGAATGCTCTTTTAAATATTAATTAGGTCACATACCACCATGCTGAGAGGTCTTCAGCAGTGCTTGCTTACTCATGAACAGTTAAATTTCTAACCATGATCTATAAAGATCTACATAACCTGGGCTTGATCTGTCTTTCTACACCTAATTTTATGCCATGCTGTCCTTTGAGAGGAAGTGTGGGTCACACAGAGTCGGACACGACTGACGCGACGCAGCAGCAGGACGTTGTTCATAATGTAGGCTCTTGTGTAGACTGCGTGAGTGTGTGATCTTGGGCCACTCATTTAACTGTTCTGTGCCTTGGTTTCCCCATATTTTAAAGTTAGCATTTTAAGGATATATACCCATAGGGTTCTAACGATAAAGTAACACATATAAATTACTAGAACAATGCACAGGAAGTAATAGATGCCAGATGCCAGCTGTTGTTTCTTGCTGGCATTGGTGGTGGTGTTTTTTATCACTGCGTTGCAGCCACTCTGTATTTTTCAGTTTCTGGAACTGCCAAGCTCTTGTCAGTCTCAAGACCTTTGCAGGTTGCCTTGATTATCTCTTCCTGTATAACAAGACCACTCAAAATTTAGTGGCCTGCAACAATGGTGTCATTTACCTAGCTCCTGAACTCGCAAGTTGGGCGGGGCTTGGTGAGGATGGCTCAGGCCTTCCCTGGGTGGTCCTGTTTGGGATGGCTTCACTGGGGCCGCAAGATCTTCTTTTAAATGGATCGTGCATATGGGTGGCAGGATGGTGTTGGCTCTTGACTGAGAACCCAGCCTTGGTTCTGTGAAAGCTGTTCAGCTTCCCTTGCTTCATGGTGTCCCTTGGTATGGTTTTTTCATGTTTCTTTGTGCTTCACATTTGTCGAACTTTTTGGGTTTGTGGCTTTAGGGTATCATCCAGTATGTAAATTCTCCAACTGTAATTTCTTCAGATTTTTTTTTTTCCATTTTTCCCATCATTGAGGATTTCAGTTGCTTTGTGTTAGGCTATTTGAAGTTGTTCCATAATAATTACATTGGTGCTGTATTTTTTGTGCTTTTTTCTCTGTGCTTCATTTTAAGTAGTTTCTATTTCTGTGCCTTCAAATTAGCTAGTTTTCTTTCCTTCTGTGATGTTTAATTTGCTGTTAATTTCATCCAGTTTATTTTTCATCTCCAGAAAACTGATTTGGGGCTTTTATATATCTTCAAGTCTCTCCTTAACATGCTATGCTTTCCACTGCCTTCCTGCATATGTGGAATGTCATTATAATAACTATCTTAATGTCCTTGTCCACAAGTCCCGTCATCTGTGTCATTTCTGGGTCTGTTTCTGTTGATTGATTTTTCTGTTCTTTTACCGATTTAATTTTCTGAGTGTTAGATATTTAGAATTTTTGTCTGTTGAGTGCTGAATATTTTTGTATTCTAAATATTCTTGTAGAAGGGCCTAAGGAAAGAAGCAAGATATTTTCTAATATTTATATGGAGATAATAACTTGTATAGTTATAAAATGCTCATCTCAGAGGGAACAAGGAAGTAGAATGTATTCTGTTAGCGTGACAGTAGCAAAGATTTACAACTTAGGAGATTTTGAATTGGTCAGTGAGCAATTCAAGAATAAAGAAAAATGAAACGTAAGTTTAGTTTTTATTGTCAGACTCCATTATCTTAGGGAGTGGTGAAGGCTCTTGGGTTTTGGAGGTAGTCTTGGATGCGAATCATAGAAATACCAATACTAGCTATGACATTTGGCCTATTATTTTAACTACCCCCTCCTCCAAGTCTTTTTTTAACCGAACTTCTTTTCTCTCTTAGAGTTGTTTTGAGATAGAAGTGAGAATTTATACAGGGTACTTACATGTAATCAGAATTCAACAAAATGTTACTGATACTTTCTTCCTCTACCCTTTTTTCTACCTTTTAGCTATTTCATTTTGCCACAGTCCTACTTTGAATCACAGGCTGGTTTTAAATGGGGATATGAGCTATTTTGTTACCCTTGAACAATTACTGTAACTCTTCCTATGGAAGAGTTATTCTTGAGCTTTAATTTTCATCCAATTACACGCAGTTGAATATACTCAGTTGGCAAACAGCTTGCCTAAAATTGCTTTAATAAATTCAAAGTTGCTTCTATTAAGATTTTTATGCTAGTTTTTCAGTAATTCTGCCCTTATTAAGTAAATATATTATTTGAGATGTATGAGGAGAAACTTACTTTTAACTGAATATAGAATAAATAAATTCTATAAATGGCAGAGGGTTAATAGGTTTTAACCGGATGAAGATTTGTATTAGTGTATTAGTTTCCTATGTCTGCTGTAATAAATTACCACAAAGTTGGTATGAGGATAACATACATTTATTCTCCTGCAGTTCTGGATGTCAGAAGTCTGACGGCAGTCTCATGGGGTCAAACCAGGTGTCAGCAGGGCTGCGGGGGAAGCTCTCTGGGAGAATGGCGTCCTTGCCTTTTCCACCTTCTAGAGCTGCCTGCCTTGCATTCGTGGTTTATGGCCTCTCCTTCATTCCAGAACCAGCAGGGTAGCATCTTCCTGTCTCCCTGACTCTCCTTTCTTTGTCACATAACCTTCTTCTTTACTTAAATCTCCCTCTGCCACCTTCTTAAGGACACTTATGATTACATTTAGGGTCCATGAGCATAATCCATGGACAGAGGAGCCTGGAGGGCTACAGTCCATGGGGTTGCAAAGAGCTGGACATGACTGAGCGACCAGTGCTAACGCTAGCATAATCCAGAAGAATCTCTGCATCTCAGGAGTCGTCACTCAGTCACAGCTGCAAAAGCCCTTTTGCCAACAAGGTAACATCCAGAGGTTCTAGGTATTAGGACCTGGACGTCATTATTCTACCTTCCACAGTCATTTCAAGAGGATACCGAATCCTGTTTTTCAAATCGTTTAAATTTTTTTGCAGCCCTAAAGTTAAAACATCTCTCAGTTTACTGAAGCCTTCTATTCATCTCCCATTTCACACTATTTATAATTTCACCTAGTGAACTATGGTGCTTGTCCTAACTATGTCCACATCACAAATATTTAGTGGCGATGATTGACAAGAAAAAGATTGTCTGATGTCATATCATTTTCAAAGAATTAATATTTCCTAAAGTGGAGAAATAACTCCAGAAAGAATGAAGGGATGGAGCCAAAGCAAAAACAATACCCAGTTGTGCATGTGACTGGTGATAGAGGACTTTGGCCACCTCATGCGAAGAGTTGACTCATTGGAAAAGGATCTGATGCTGGGAGGGATTGGGGGCAGGAGGAGAAGGGGACGACAGAGGATGAGATGGCTGGATGGCATCACGGACTCAGTGGACGTGAGTCTGAGTGAACTCCGAGAGATGGTAATGAACAGGGAGGCCTGATGTGCTGCGATTCATGTGGTTGCAAAGAGTCAGACACGACTGAGCGACTGAACTGAACTGAAAGCAGTTCTTATAACCCACTTTATAAACTTACTTTTATGGAGTCGTGTGTGTGTGTATGTGTGTGTGTGTAGGAATCCTGTAATGGTTCAGAGCACTTTCACAGAAAGTATATAAAACTTTTCCACAAGTACAACTAGTTAGGGAATTACATTTTTAAAGTGAAGGGAAACATTTTCCTGGAAAAAGTCCATTATCAGAGGTGAATTGTTCAGTAAAATGCTGATAGAATTAAATTCTTAAATATTTTTGCCGGAAAGAAACCAAATCAAGATAGGAAAAACAATAAGGAGAGAGTAGAAAGTATTTTATAAGTGTATAGTTCCTCTTTTATCAAAATATGCATATTACTCCTGTCATATAGTCCTTTTCAGAACTGCCCTGTGTGATGAGGTCTAGTCGGTGTATGAAGCAGATACAAGATACACTTGAGTTAATAACTTCTAGTTTCAAAGATCAATGTTTTCACCTCAGACAGGCTAACACTGTTATTCCTATTGGTATTATTATTGTATTTTGTTAAAGAGATGAAATCCTTGTTTGAAAATACAGATCAGAGAGTTAACTTGCAGAAGGAAAGATCAGGAACTAGGGTAATTGGCATGACTAAAAATAAGTTTTTAGATTCTTCCAAACCACACTGTCATTCCAATGAGTGTTATAATACAATTTGTTTTCAAAATACAAATAAAAGGTAAGTGGAACCAGTGCCTGTATATATTGATACGTCCCATGAAAACACTTAAGCACTCTTTGATAGTGCCTAACATGCATAGTAAGCACAGTTGTGTAACTATACTACCCCACTTCTGTCAACAGAATTGCAGCCCAGGGGCCAGGCAAGTTTCCTTACAGCCTTGAACTTGGGTTTACCTGACAAAAGGGTTCTTTTCCCATCCAAGGGGTTAGTATAGGATACAGTGTGGGCTCTAGAGCTGGGCTGAGTTTGTATGCTGGCTCTGCCGGTATCATCTTGAGAAAATGATACACTTCAACTTACTCATGTTCAAAAGAAGGTTAATAGTAACTACCTCACAAAGGTTGAGAGGTTTAAATAGCTAAAACTTTTACCACACATCTGTTTTGTAACTTTAAGCTTTTGTTTAAGAGTAGCATATTTGAATTTCTTAGTTTGAATCATCCAGTATATGGGTTTCTTCTTTTGGCACAAATGGTGCAAATTGTTGTTAATTTGTATGCTCGTTGATTTATAAAAGGGAAGCAGCTGAGTTACTACATCATTCTGACTGCAAAAGGCTAAAATCTCAACTTTTGAGGGTCACTATCACTTTTTAAAATTCAGTAGTGTTGAAGCTATTCAGTTTTTATTATATCCTGTAATATTTCAGGTTTGCAAAATCAGGAACAAGGTACAGCAGGAAGGTTAGAGGTAGTTTTGAAAAGAAACAGCAGTAAACACAGCAGACTCCCGACATAAGCTCGGTATTAGTGGGAAAGAGAACACGGCTGAGCTCCAGCAGTGGAGTCATAGTGTTGCTTGGGCATAACAACAGGCAGGCAGGTTTTTCCCTAGCAGTGTCATACGAAATAATGAATATTATAGGGATCCAGTTCTTGTTAATCTGCTGAGAGATTCAGGGGAGAACTTTAAATCTTAATCCAGTGAAGGCTTTCTTCTAAGCAATTGTTATAAGCAGAAATTTGCTTTCTGACTGAATAATAATATAGAGGGGAGGGAAGGTTTAGTCTTGAATAATTTATGATAGTTAGCAGAATTCCTAAATACTTTTGATGTTTCTGCCAAAGTCGAAAATAGTAGAAGAGAATGAATGCATTTAGGATGCTGGGGATAGGAAGCTGTGATTTTTTTTTTTTAAGTGTTATGTCTTAGCTTATAAATTCATAGAAGATTTGCATTTTCTTCCATGGTCTAGTCATATTTGTTTCTGAAGCAATTTCTTTTTATTATCATGATGTAAGATTGTCATGTAATGACGTGCTGTGCTCACATGCTGTTTATAATACCTTGCTGTTAATGCCACTGTTCTCTTTTTAAGAAGGAAGGCTAGCTTGTTTTTCTTAAATGTCTCAAAAGAGCATTTGATTGAGACTCTAGAGCTCTTTTTTCACATGGTGAGAGGCTGTTTTTGAGTAGGAAAGATTTAAGAGTAGATTTTACCACTTTGTCCAGAACCCAGGGTATGACATTTATAGACGAATTGAAGATAACTGCTTCCTAAGTGGTCACTGACTAGTTGGCTGAGGCAACCTTAATTGGAATTCTGGTATTACCCACTTAGTGCAGAATGTCTGCCAAACAGAAAGACTTTAGTAGGATTGATATTTTTCTTTTATCGATTGGTGCAGCTAATATTTGTACTTACTGTTTAGTCACTGGTCATGTCTGACTCTTTTGTGACCCTGTGGACTGTAGCCCACCAGGCTCCTCTGCCCATGGGATTTCCCAGGCAAGAATACTGGAGTGAGTTGCTAGTTCCTTCTCCAGGGGATTCTCCTGACCCAGGGATCGAACCTGTGTCTCATGCATTGGCAGGCAGATTCTTTACCACTGAGCCACCAGAGAAGCCCCAATAATTGATTTAATGTTTAGTTAATCCATCATCTTCTTCTATGCTGTGTTAGCTGGAGAACCAGTCAGGGAATTGTCTCTAGCCTTAGATGACTGGCTTTCTTAGGGTTGATATTTTACAGATTTCTTAGGACAAGCTTGCTGGTTCGAAATTAAAGATGCACCAATAGTTTTAGGTTATTGTTGTACAGGATACTCTAGGTATTTTTACACACCATAAAGAGAATTCTGAGCTGACCTGTTTGATGGAAAAAAATTTACATCAGTGGAAATTTGTGGATGATTTGTAAGAAGCATTCTGTAGGCAAGAGTGTCCTCAAATCTGTTTGCTACATGACTCCATTATCACTTTGGTTGTAATACTTTTAACTGTAAACTCTCATTCACTTAAAAAAAAATTTAAGGCTTATGTTCAGTAAAGTGCACATCTCTAGAGCTCAGTGAATGTTTACATACGTATTTGTTTATGTAATCACTAAGACAACATTCCACTAGCTGTGCTTCTTTAAAGCAAGAAAGTACATTGCATTAAAAGTATTTGCTTAAATTTTTCCTAATTATAAACATAGTACATGTTCACATATTGAAAAGTTGTGATAAAAAAATAAGTCATTTGTAATCCCACCACCAAGTCTAAATGTCTTGATGTATAATCATTTATTCATTTATTAAGTATTTCTGAGTGCCTAATATGTGCCAGGTATTTGAGTTGCTGGGAATGCAGCCCTGATAAAAAACGGCAAACTTCTTGCCCTTAAGGAGATAACACTTTAGCTGGGGGAGAGGGATAACAAATAAGAAACCACGCTGTATGTTAGGTGGTGCTAAGTGCTGTGGGGAACAGGGAAGAAGGGGAGTGGGGGGTCCTGGGAGAGGAGAGGAAGAGCCGCCGTGTTCACACAGAGCAACCAGGGAGGTCTCACTGAGAAAGGAACTCGTGAGTAAGCACCAGGAGGAGGCAAAGGAAGCTGCTGGGTCTGAGGGGAAAGACGACTTCAGGCAAAGACCCCTACGGAAGAGGTGCTTGGCCTCCTGCGAGAAGCAAGGAGGCCGCGTGGCTGGAACAAAAACCAGTCAGTTACTGGCAGGTCGGAGAGGGCGCAGGAACCGAACTGTGAGTGGGCTTTCTCCTGACCTGAGATGGATTCCACGGGAGGGTCGGCTTGGAAGGGGGCTGCCCACCAGACCGCTGCGTCTAGGGCTTGGGGGCAGGGGGTCGTAACGCAGCCAGGGTGGAGAGACACCAATGGAAGGGCCTTGGACCTCTTCAGGACTTCAGCTTTCACTGTGAGATGGGGAGCCATTGGAGGCTTTTGGGCAATGACCCATCTGACTGAGGTTTTATTACTTTAATATTCTATGTCATGAAATGTGGTAGACATACCCAAAAAAGCAGAAAATGGCACAGTCTCCCGTACCACCACCTTCATACCCATTTCAGCTGCCATCTCATTTTGTCTTCCTTGGTTTGTCCTGACCTCTCAACCTTTTCCTTTTTTTTTCCTGAAATATTTTAATCTTAGCTGGGAGTTTTGGAAGGATCACTCTGGTTTATGTATCCGGAGAAGGGAAGGCAGGACAAGGCTGAATATAAGTATATCCTCTGATATTTTTTCTGTGCATATGTAGTTGACCCTTGAACAACACAGGCTTGAGTTGTGAGGATCCACTTAATGCGTGGATTTTTTTTTCACTAAATACATGCTACAGTACTGCACAAGGAAAGGTCGGTTGACTCCACAGATACGGAGGGTCAGCTGTACAGTTGTACTTGAATTTTTGGCTGTGCAGAGAATTGGTGTCCCTAAACCCTGTGCTGTACTAAGTTCAAATGTAGATAAATTTTAAAAAATTGAATCATACTATGTCAATGTTATATATAAACTATTTTTATTTAGTATACTGTACACCTTATGTCACTGAATATTCAACAACTTTGTTTTTTAATAGCTACATAGGATTCCATTATATGGATCCATTATATGGTCCATTATATGGATAATGTCCATAGGGTCCCAGAGAGTCAACACTACTGAGCAACTGAACACTTTACACACCATGATTTATTTGATCTTACATCATTGGACGTAATCTTTGCTTACAAACAGTGCGGTGATGCATCCCTATAGCTAAATTTCTGCATATGCATATATATATATATATATGCATATATATATATATTCATGATTATTTCCTTGAAGTAGATTCCTAGAATGGAATTGCTCTGTCAAAGGATATGCACAAAAATTTAAAGCTTCTTATATGCATTGTCAAAGTGTTTTTGGAAAGACTTTACTAATTTATACTCCCACCAGCTGCTTCTGAAAGTATCAAATTTCCTTAAACTCTATTGCTGAACTTTTTCATAAAAAAAAAGATTTCCTGTTTTGACAGGTGGAAAAATGATAACTCGTGGTTTTAATTTGCAGTTATTCAGTTTCTAGTGAGGTTGACCTTCATTTCCGTTTGCAGTTTAAAAAATACGCTGCTTCATATCATTTCTTAGTTGTGTGACTTTGGAGAAGTCACTTAGGACCTCTGCTTTTGTACTGTGAAATGGGTGTTGTATACCTGCTTCACAGGGTTTTCGTGAACATTGAATAAAAACATTTTGTAGATCTGTTTTAAAACTTTTTGACCATGAGCCACAATTTTTAAAAAAGTTCTACTTTGTGACAAATTAATATACATATGTAGCCAGAATTTCATGAAACAATGCGTATGCCCTTACCGAGTGTGATATAGTCTGATACTTTACATTTTCAGTCATTTTTTGAAAATACCCATTAAATTGATCATAACCCTCTGGGTTGTATCCCAGGGTTTTCTCATAAGCTCTGTGTACATAATGTATATCAGGTCTCTTTTATCTCTAGTGATTATCTCTTGTAGGTAGTTCGGAAGTCAGCTGCCTCTAGTAATTTACCTCTGCTGCTGCTAAGTCGCTTCAGTTGTGTCTGACTCTTGTGACCCCATAGACGGCAGCCCACCAGGCTCCCCCATCCCTGGGATTCTCCAGGCAAGAACACTGGAGTGGGTTGCCATATCCTTCTCTAAGGCATGAAAGTGAAAAGTGAAAGTGAAGTCGCTCAATTGGGTCCGACTGTTAGCAACCCCATGGACTGCAGCCTACCAGGCTCCTCCGTCCATGGGATTTTCCAGGCAAGAGTACTGGAGTGGGTTGCCATTGCCTTAACCGAATTTACCTCTAGTAAATTCATTTTCAGAAAAGCAAAGTAGTAAACAACCAACCAGCCAAATCTAGCTTATTGTATTGCTGAATCGAATTTTTGGTCAGTGAAAAGCGAATGTATTTGTTTGGGCTTTTGTGATACCTACCATTACGACCGAACTGTTATACCATTGTTGTGAAATAGATCTAATGTATTTGAGCAAAACATTACACTGTTACAGGGACTGTATTTGCAAAACGTCAAACTGGGACATAGTATCCGAAAGAATTTTGCCTATAATTTTTGTTACCTGACAAGCTAACAAAAATCGGAAACATAAATCACTTTTAGTTATATTTAATACAGCCTTTTTCAATTGAAAAATAAAATAATACAAAGCTAGAGTGTCCTGAGAGCCTGGAACGGGTGGGCCCCATGCGTACAACACTGGAGGCTGCTCATTGGTAGGTTTATAGCTGAACTATTGAGGACCACTCAGAAAGGAGATAAATCTAATTATTAGCTGTGACTAGAGGAAACTTGATCAGCTGAAAGTGAGAGGCACTTCCAAGCCTAAGGGCTGTTGGAATGAGAATTGCAGAGAGAAATCGAGTGGGAATGGACTGGTGGCATTTAGTATCTGGGAAGTACCAAGGAGTGTAATGTATTTGAGAAGACAACTGTGTTGTTTCTTTGGACCTCTAGTTCAACATTAAACATGTTTTATATGTTAAAATCATTTTTTGATGGTAAGCCAGGAAAAATTTTTAATGACTTCCCAAGTTAAAAGTTTGACTAATAAACATTGCTACTCTCCTCCTCACTCTTCCATTTTGAAATATGTCAGAAACAATTTGGTAGAAAAATATAAACATTAAATTTGAATGTCTACTAGAAAATTACTTGAGTTTTTAGGAATGGGCCACATGTATTAACAAGAATTAAATTCTCATTAACAAGAGGCTATTTCCTCAGATTTCCCTAGTGTATACTGTGAGTTCTCAGAATATAGCATTATGTAGTGGAAAGCATCTGGGGAAAGAAGAATGTTTAAAGTCTAGTGTAATTGAAAGTACAGTGCTACCCTTAAATGTAATTGAGTTACCATATATTTTAAAATGCCAAGTGTTTTATCTGACATGAATAGGGTTTTAAATGGGCAAGTGGGACAGAGATGATGTCACTTGGAAGTTATTTAATAAATAGCAAGGTTCTTTGAGTACGGAAGCTGTTGCTTAAATATATACATTGAGTGGGTTTATTCACGCTTTCCTATGAATTTGAGCATATACTTTTGATCTTTTAAATGTAGCTACTGGTTGAAGTGCCCAAGGAAAATAAGTACTATAATATCTTAATAACTAGTGCTGTGGCTTAATGAAAGGGCTGAGATTGATTTAAAAAAACAAACCTCTTAAAATGATAGTGGTATATGAGTATAAAACTATATTGTTACTGTTGAAGTATAATTTTATAATTTAGTAATCTTAAATTCATAATTGAAAATGTTTATTTGATTATAGTTTCTTTAGATGTGCTAATTAAATCAAATACTTGATGTCGTGAAAATATTTCTGATGCACAATTTTTATGATAACAATGATTTTCTTAGACAGTCTTTTATTTGAATGTGTACTTAACTAGTTCAAAGACCAAGGAATTCAGATCATACACTTTAAAAAAAAAATTCTTCCAGAAAAGCCATTTTGTAGTCATTGGTGTCACATTTTAAGTCAGTATACTTATGTTATAGCAATGTCCTTTACAATTTTGTATTTGCTGTGTAGTAAACTTGGAAGTTTAAACATGTGAAAGTGAAATCACTCGGTCATGTCCGACTCTTTGCTACCCCGTGGACTGTAGCCCACCAGGCTGCTCTTCCGTGGCATTCTCCAGGCACAAATACTGGAGTGGGTTGCCATCTCCTTCTCCAGGGGATCTTCCCAACCCAGGGATCGAACCGAGGTCTTCCTCATTGCAGGCAGTCGCTTTAGCTTTACCATCTTAGCCACCAAGCCCTAAAAAAAAAAACCCCCACCGGCCTTGTTTTGGGTGCGTCACTAGATGGCGCTGTTGTGGTGCAACTGTGTGCAGGTAGCCCTTAGAATATTGCTTTACTTCAGAGTAAGTCTGTGGTGTTTGTTTTTTAAAGAAAATTAAAAATGGATAATCACCTGCTACATAACATTATAATAGAAACACACAGTTGGTACTATGCAGTCATAATCTTTGAGCAGCGTCAACATAGCTCTTTTAGTAAGATTTCTCTTAGAGGCATTGTGTTGTGGGGAGTTGAACTGGGTGGTGGGGTTGGGGAGGGTTTAAACTAACTACCTGATAACCCGGTGGAATTACAGTTTATATTATGAACTAGTATAGGGCAGTGCTTCTGAGGACATTCCAGTGCTTGAGCTCTAGCTTGTCTGAAGACATACTGTGCTGAAACTCAATTCTTCAGGCATTACGTTTGAAGTTAAATAGTCATTAGCATCCAACGACTCCTTGCCCATACCCTTTTGGCCTTAGCAAGTATTGTACAGCTTTGCCTTCCATTTCAAATTTCCAAAATCAAGCTGAAGATGGAATTTTCTTTGTCTTACTTGCGGTGTATTTACTTCCGATGAATGAGGAAAGTGGACATTCCGTCAACACTTCCAGACACCTTTGGATTTCTGCTCCTCTCCTCTTCCTTTATTCTCTTTATGAATAATAAGAATGCTTTCATATATGTACTGTTAGTTGAGTTCCAAGCTAAAAATCGTCGCTTATTCTGTGATCCTTCGGCAGTCTCCAGCAGTGATCCCTTAATGTTAACTGAGATGTCAGTGTAGCTTCTTCCACTTAAGAAGGTCTGTTAGTCCAGTACGTTACAAGTTTTAAAAGTTCAGTAGTACTTAAAAGTTTGGAAAGATGGTACTAGTTTCCTTTCTCATCTCTCCCTTCATCCCCATGGGCAGCTGCTTTTACAAATTCTGATTTTTGTTTTGGTAGTGGCCTGTATAGCTCTTACTATGCTGTTATATTGCTATTTCTTGATTAAAAGATTCTGATACTAAATCCTTATAGCAGAAAGTCAATTAATAATGAACTTTTATGATTTCCATATTTCTTCCACCCATCTCAGTCAGTCCATAAATTTTTCCATTGATTACCTCTACAGTATTAAATGGGGCCCTAAAAATGTAATTGTGTGTGCTGTGGGTCTGTGTTGCAAAGTTAATGAATGACCAGTGTGTAGCTATACAGCCAGGAAAACTGAAAGACCACCAGTCACGTTTTATGGGGGAGCATGTTGCTTCAGAGTTTACTATATGTAAACCTCTTTCTTCAGTTACCATTTATGTAATTTTTTAAATGGCAATTGCCTGGAATAACTAGGAAGCTTCTTTTATCACATAAAAAGCCTGGAGGCTGATTCATTGAGTCAATGACATAATCAAGGAACCAGATTCTTGGTTTTTCCGTCTACCCTGCTTCAGAACGTTGGCTTTCTTCTCAGGTCAGCTGCCCTCAGGCTTCCGGCTGGCACTCATGGTAAAGAACCCACCTGCCAATGCAGGAAACACAAGAGGCGTGAGTTCGAGCCCTGGGTCTGGAAGATCTCCTGGAGAAGGAAATGGCAACCCACTCCAGTACTCTTGCCTGGAGAATCCCATGGACAGAGGAGCCTGGCGGGCTACAGCCCACGGGGTCACGAAGAGTCAGACACGACTGAGCGACTTAGCACAGCACTAGCTGGCCTCAAGGCCCTAAAATGACTCTTCAAGGCTGAGTGTCACTGCAAATGCAATATTATTCAAGAGAACATCCCTTCTGATGTGTGTATCATTTTGTGGGTGTACCCAGAAGCTTCCAGCAAACTTTCCCTGGTTATCTCATTATCCAGAACTATTTCAGAGATTTATTCCTAAGCAGACTTCAAGCAAGGAAGATGGAATTCCATTGATGATCTTAGTGAAGCTCGCTCACACGTGTGGAGGAGGGTAGGGAGCACCATCCGAGGCGTGCTGGGAAGAAGCCAGGAGGACCAGTTGGTGGAGGGTTAGCCCCCAGTGTCTGTAACGTCAAGCTCTTCATGGAAGGCATCATCTACCTTGTTTCCTATATCTCTGCCAGGCGACTTTCTTTTGGAAAATTAAGAAAGTCTGGGAATTGTTTGAAATCATAACTTTCTTTATGTCCACTTTGCTACAATATGTAATTGTACTTACTTTTCTGAAAAGGATATTTGTAAGCTAGGTATTAAAAGAAGAGTAGGAAATGTATAATTACTCTCTATTCCCTTGAGCTTGGTGGTATTTATGGGACCCAGACTTTTACACTTCCTTAGAACAAAAGTCCATTGGGCAATCCCTTAGTATTTGCAGTAATATAAACTCCAGTAGTAATTAAAAAAAAATCATCGTCGATTTTTCTTTTCAGCTAAAGCTATCCAAATGACAAATGTCAGCTTTTCGTTTTATTCCTAGATATAGAGCTTTTATTGCTTCTGGCAAATAGTTTTTTTGTTTTGCTTCAGTTTTTCCATGATCTTCCTTTCTTATCATACAGATAGATGCCTGAGAGTTAAATGCAATAATTGTTTATGTTAATTTTTATGAGTTTAAATAAACTTTATTTCTGAACAAAATTCTGATTTTACTACATTTTCCTCAGGGCCATCTAGTCTTTACATTCCTCTAGTTTTCTACATCATATCAAATTGTAGAGTTCATTACTGGATGTAGTACTTTACAGAATTTTAGCCCATGATTACGACATTCAGAATTCTTCCTTGAAGCTTTTTGTTGACCTGCTTTTGGCTGTGCTGGGGCGTCTTTGCTCTGCGAGCTTTTCTCCAGTTGTGGCGGGCGAGGACTGCTCTTGGTTGCAGTGTGAAGGCGTCTCATCGCTATGGGTCCTCTTGTCGCAATAACACAGGCTCTAGGCCCGTGGGCTTCAGGAATGGCAGCACATGAGCTCAGTTGTGGCTCCTGGACTCCAGAGCACAGGCTCAATAGCTGTGGTGCGTGGAGTAGCTGCTCCACGGCCTGTGCGATCCTCCCCAACCAGGTATCAAACTCATGTCTCCTGCATTGGCAGGTGGATTCTTTACCCCTGAGCCATCAGGGAAGCCCAGAATCTCCAGAATTACATATAATATATATTACACCAACTTTTAGAATTATCTTATGAACCTTCTGGAAAATACTCAAGTAACCTCTTTTAACGGGTCGTGAACTATTGATGGAAGAAATTACGCAGTAGATGATTCTCTTAAGATTAAAATGTGTGTGTGTGTCTCTCTCTCTGTGTCTGTGTTTAGTTTTGTTTCTCTAAGCTCATTTAAAGCATTCCTTGCCAAAACCTATTTGCTTTTAAAGTTGATTTTTAGATTAATATTTAATTTCCTAGGAGAGTTACTCTGTGGTATTTTTATCTATTTAACAAATCATACTGTAGTAAAGACTAAAGGCCTCGATTTTGTGTTGTGCGACATGTGTGTATTCTGATAACAGTTATGTCAATAAAGATGGTAGAATATATAAAGTGGCCTTCGGTGAGATGTATTTACCCCAAAATTTGTCTTTCCATCCTCATATTGCAGTTATAATCTAAGTCCTATGAGATATTACTCTGTTCCATGAAGAATTCTTGGGTTAGATCATTTTGCTGCATGCTGGGTTGATTATTCAGGGTTAAGTGGATTTCTTTACTGCAGGACTTCTCAGAACTTTATACTAACATGCTTTATAAATGTTTCAGAGAGGGACACACACAGTATTTGCAGTGCTTATTTAAACATGGAACACTCAGTTCCAGGACTTTTGTTCCATAAACCATACTTTGGTAAATGCTGGTATTTGATACAGCTGGTTTTGTGTGAATTGTTATTAAGGAAATAGTGTGTCTAACCTTTATTTACGAGTGCCATCCAGTTTATTTGAAAGAGTGTTACCACTTGAACACTTGGGGTAATCTGTGTCAAGTGCTTTTCAGATCCTTTAAGAGACAAGAGCTTTGAAGTTTCAGGTATAGCTTCTCTACTGCTTTCTGCAGCTTTTCTCTAAAATGAAATTTATCCACGTGCTTAGTATTGATGTGTATCTTAAATAGACTAGTGATAATCTATCTGAATGATTCTCAGAACTTTTCACTCCAGCCTGATTTTCTCTGTTGAGCCCGAAAGTAACATTTTAAGTTCCCTTTCTGATAGTTTTACATGCAAACCCTGTATGTGTTTTAACTTGGTCAAAACTGAGAGCTCATCGTTCCCTCATCAACCAACCCCCAGTTCCTGACTGTATTTTCTGTTTACCATCCTGCCTAGTGGCACTATATTCTTTTCAGTTACCCAGACCAGAAACCCAGGAGACAATTTCTTAACCTTGGCACTGTTGACATTTTTGCCTGGATAGTTTTTTGTTGTGGGGGGCTGTCCTGTGCAGTATAAATATTTAGCAACATCCCTGGCTTCTTCCCATTAGAAGCCAGTAGCAGTCTTCTTCAGCTGTAACTGTACAAAATGTCTCCAGATTTTGAGAAATGTCTCCTGAGAGACAGCTCACCCCAGTTTGATGACCCAATCATACTGTTTCTACTTTCTTAATTTACATTTAATCCCTTTTCATGTCTTCATTCCACTCGCTAACCTATCCTTTTTTAATTTTTTTTAATACTTGGGAACCTTTGTAAGGTTCTGACTAGCATCCCTGTGTCCAGTGTTCAGTTCAGTCACTCAGTCCTGTCTGACTCTTTGGGAACCCATGGACTGCAGCATTCCAGGCCTCCCTGTCCATCACCAACTCCCAGAGATAACTCAGACTCATGTCCATTGAGTGGGTGATGCCATCCCACCATCTCATCCTCTGTCGTCCCCTTCTCCTCCTGCCCTCAATCTTTCCCAACATCAGGGTCTTTTCAAATGAGTCAGTTCTTCACATCAGGTGGCCAAAGTACTGAAGTTTCATCTTCAGCAACAGTTCTTCCAATATTCAGGACTGATTTCCTTTAGGATGGACGGGTTGGATCTTCTTGCAGTCCGAAGGACTCTCAAGAGTCTTCTCCAACATCACAGTTCAAAAGCATCAATACCTTGGCAATCAGCTTTCTTTAGAGTCCAACTCTCAAATCCATACATGACTACTGGAAAAACCATAGCCTTGACTGGACGGACCTTGGTAGGCAATGTAACGTCTCTGCTTTTTAATAAGCTGTCTAGGTTGGTCATAGCTTTTTATCCAAGGAGCAGGTGTCTTTTAATTTCATGGCTGCAGTCACCATCTGCAGTGATTTTAGAGCCCCCCAAAATAAAATCATTATTTTCATTCCTTCCCCATCTATTTGCCATGAAGTGATGGGACCAGATGCCATGATCTTAGTTTTCTGAATGTTGAGTTTTAAGTCAACTTTTTCACTCTCCTCTTTCATCAACAGGCTCTTTAGTTCTTCTTCACTTTCTACCATAAGGGTGGTGTCATCTGCATATCTGAGGTTATTGATATTTCTCCCAGCAATCTTGATTCCAGCTTGTGCTTCATCCAGTGTGGCATTTCTCATGATGTACTCTGCATATAAGTTAAATAAGCAGGGTGACAATATACAGCCTTGATGTAGTCCTTTCCTGATTTGCAGCCAGTCTGTTGTTCCATATCCAGTTCTAACTGTTGCTTCCTCACCTGCATACAGATTTCTGAGGCGGCAGGTCAGGTGGTTTGCTATTCCCACCTCTTGAAGAATTTTCCACCACAGTTTGTGGTGATCCACACAGTCAAAGACTTTGGCATAGTCAATAAAGCAGATGTTTTTCTGGAACTCTGTTACTTTTTGGATGATCCAACAGAAGTTGGCAATTTAATCTCTGGTTCCTCCGCCTTTTCTAAATCCAGCTTGAACATCTGGAATTCATGGTTCATGTACTGTTGAAGACTGGCTTGGGGAATTTTGAGCATTACTTTGCTAGTGTATGAGATGAGTGCAATTGTGCAGTAGTTTGAGCATTCTTTGGCATTGTCTTTCTTAGGGATTGGAATGAAAACTGATCTTTTCCAGTCCTGTGGCCACTGCTAAGTTTTCCAAATTTGCTGGCATCTTGAGTGCAGCACTTTCACAGCATCATCTTACAGGATTTGAAATAGCTCAAGTGGAATTCCATCACCTCCACTAGCTTTGTTCATAGTGATGCTTCCTAAGGCCCACTAGACTTCGCATTCCAGGATGTCTGGCTCTAGGTAAGTGATCACACCATCATGATTATCTGGGTCATGAAGATCTGTTTTTGTATGGTTCTTCTGTGTATTCTTGCCACTCTTCTTGATATCTTCTGCCTCTGCCAAAGCACCGTCTTCAGTGCTACTGAATTTACTGTTGTAAAATGCAAAGCTGTTCCCTATTTACATGTCTCAGTAGTTCCCAGCAGGTACCCTCATGAACTGACTTCCCTATCTCTAGCCTCATTCTTCAAAGTCACTCACCCTCACTGAGGGTCATGATACACATGCTGAGACTCTGTGCCATGGTTTCAGGCTCTTCCTAGGCATCAGCTTCTCCATAGTAGCCCTTACCCACTTACTGTCAGAGTCTCTATCATGCTGAAGAGTATTTTATTTGTTTAACATATCTGTCTTCCCACACCAGCTTGAACATGTCAAAGGCAAAGACCATCTCTCTCTCTCTCTCTCTCTGTTTTATGCATGTAGTAGATATTCAGTAAAAGTGTGTATCACCTATTTGTATGCCCTGATACATGTGGCACCGCCCTCATTGCTTCTTGAAATTCTCTTCACTGTTTATCAGCTATAAACTTATTTTCCTAGTCTTTATCTTTCAGATAATGATGGCTAGGCTTTTGACCACAGAAATCTTGAACTATAGCTTTCTTTAAGAAATCAGAGAAGAATTGAAGAAAGCAGTGTGTTTAGTTGATGTCAGATGTCATTTGCTTGTAAAAATAGCTAGTTTACCCTAAAGGCTTTTCTTCGGAATGGGATTAAATTGAGTGGAATAATTGTGCAGATTAATTACACTGTGTGAATTAATATAATGTGAAAGTATTTATTGGACTCAAAACTGCATTTCCATTGAATAAGGATTTGATGATTAGTCATAGAAAGCTTGCAAAAGCAATATCATTGTCTTAACAGTTTTACTTTTTTGGAAAATATATGTATTAGAAAACATGCTTATATCAGCCTACACTATCTAGAAATTTACCCCCGTCAAATGAAAAAAGAATTATCAAGTCAATAAGAACAAGTGGCCTATTTCCCTTCTTTATGTGTCTTAATAAATAGAATTCTGTGTGAATGAATTTCTCTATGAATCAAAACTAGTAGCATTCTCTAAACTTTAATTACAAGATGAGAAAAGAAAACCAGAGGTTGTAGGACTTCTGGACAACAACCGAAACGTAGCACCAGCCTTGCTGTGAAAGTCAGAGATTTTGAGGATGAGAAAGGGAGTGAGTAAAACCTACTCCTAGTTTGGAAGACTTCAGCTGGCGTAGTGCGTTGCCAGATCATTCATAATTATTTCTCAAATGAGCCTGTGTATAATGGCAGTTAAGCCAGAAGTGATGACTTCCTGCTTCATTTTTTTAGGGAGAGGCATAAAATGTATCACTCACTTCCTTTTAGAAGTGATTCTTTCATAAAAACAGTTGTTATAGAGGTTTCCAGAAATAAAACTGGGAAGAGCCTGGCTACATACAGGAAAGGTACCTCCCTTTCATAACAGCTCTCTAAGGGCTAAAGTAAATCACAGGAGGCATATGTAACACCCAGCCCATTATTACTAATCCAAAGAGTCATTTTGCCAAAGACCAAATTTTGCCTTGCCTGTTTCCTGATTTCACTGTTTTCCAGACTCACTTTTCACGCCTTTAAATTTAAAATTGGAATTTAAAAAAATTCTTTAAAATGAAAACATTTAAGCATACTTAATTTTAACTTTACATAGTACCAGTTAAAATTCTCCTTAGGACGTTAAGCTGTTTTAGGAAAGAAAAGTGGTATGTAAATGAAAGAAACAATTGGACTCCCCCAGAATTTTGGTCAGTGCTTGTTACAGAGAATTTTTACTGAGAACTTGAAAATTTTGCTTTATAATGGTTCTATTACATACAGATTTTTTAATGCTTGTTTTTTCAGACTGTAAAAGAAACCTGTAACGATCATAGTTTGAATATATATTTTTGAATAGTTTTGGTTCTTGAAATTATGATTATAAAAACCTCTATTTAAGGCCTTACTTGATCTAGGTAAAAGATAAATATTTTCCTTGTATTTTTCAGTGTAGTAGAGATGATATTGAGTGTAAACTTTCCGAGTAAATTCCTCCCCCAAATTAGGTAATTTTAAATGGGTAAAAACTTTTAACTTAGTGACAGCCACGTATAAGATACTTGTATTTTAATAGCACACCATCTATTCTATCTGTAGTGGTTTTGTTCTACAAAGGCACCACAAACACTGAATTAGTGATATTGAGCCATCGTCCTGAGGGAGACACAGGGTTAGGTTCCTGTGAGCCTCCGGTCACATTTTCATCAGCCAGTCAGTAGCCTTGTTTGATTATGTTTCTATTTAAAGACACCCTATTTAATATATATTATTGATTCATTACCATTAACCCGTGGCCAAAAGCACTCATGCCTGAGCAAAGCTTACGTAACACTTCTTCTCCATGAGGCACATCACAGTCCAGTTGGGCCTGAGAACAGACAGCACTCAGCACTGAGCTCGGGGCCATTGGAAACAGTGCAGGCACCGACAGAAAGCACAGAGATGCAAACTCCATGGTGCTGAGTAGGTTGCAGAAAGGACACTTGTTTATAGTGTGAGAGCTGAAACAAGAAGGCTGAGTATTGCCTTGATCACCCTCAGGTGGAGCATGGGAGGTCACTGGAAAAGACCAAGAAACTACCACAAGTAAGGATTTTGTGGTTACAGATGCACTCTATGGAGCTGGCAAAATCTTGGATACAGAATCTTCAAATAATAAGGATTGACTGTAATTGTTGTAAAGAAGCGTCTGGTTGCACACTTCCAGAGTATTCAGATCTAAAGGAAAGCTCCTTATATTTTCAAGGGTGTGGGAGGTTTTGGTTAAGGGAATCACCCTCACAGCTTTCACGTTCTCTTGTCCAGTGGAATCAGATTGGCTGCTTTCAGCCTGTCATTTTGTTTTCTCCCCTGCAGGGAACAACCCATCTTCAGCACTCGAGCTCATGTCTTCCAGATTGACCCAAACACAAAGAAGAACTGGGTGCCCACCAGCAAGCATGCAGTTACCGTGTCTTATTTCTATGACAGCACAAGAAACGTGTATAGGATAATCAGCTTAGACGGCTCAAAGGTAAGTTCCATTTACTTTCAATAACCTTGCTGTTTTGCTTTATACAGTATTCACTTTAGTTTTATTCAGAAGATTTTTATCTACAGTAAAATAAAACATTTTCTTTTCAGTTTTTAAAACCTACCTTTTAAAAAACAAAATCAATCAATTTTAGGGTAGCAACTTTTTCATCCACTGCATTTCTTTGATTAACTGCCTCATAGACATATTGAGCTGAGGGCTCCCCCATGGTTCAGTGGTAAAGAATCCACCCGCAGTGCAAGAGACACAGGCAACATGGGTTTGATCCCTCCCTGGTCAGGAAAATCCCCTGGAGGAGGAAATGGCAATCCTCTCCAGTATTCTTGCTGGGAAATCCCATAGACAGAGGAGCCTGGTGGGCTACAGTCCCTGGGGTCACAAATAGTCAGACACGACTGAACACTCACACATGCGTGCAGGCGTATATTCAGTTACATGCTGAAATATTCTACAAATTTGATTTCAGTATATTTGATAAGTACTCATTGCATATCTGTTCTGTTGGGTACTGTGCTAAGTGCTTAGAATAGACACAGTTTCTACTCTTGAGCATGCAATCTAATGAGGAACTAGACTTCTTTTTAGATATACTTATATAATCTAATGGCAGCTCAGAATTCCTCAATCATAGGAAGTCTTTCTATATTAAATTCAGTATTCAACAATAAAGTCAATATCTATTACTCAGAAGAGAAATGTATGGACAAGACCTCTTTTTATTTTTCAGGAGAGGCAGATAGTAAAATGTTTAAAAACTGGACTGCCTGGGTTTATATCTCACATTTACCATCTACTAAAGGTTTTGATTTGGGGCAAATTGTGTATTAACTTCTCTCAGCTTCATGGTTTCACTGCAGTAGTGGTTGTAAGGATTGAGTTAGTATCTACAAAGCACTTGGTTAGCTCAGTGCCTGATGGATAGTATACCCTTCAAAAAGGGAGAAATTCCAGTTTTTCCTCAGTGAATTCTGAATAATAGATGTAGATAAATACCAGACACTAATTCCTGGATATAGTCTGTGAAAAGATGAGGCCTCCATCCTTCTCCTCCAAGCTTTCTTAATGCCATGAGTCTCTTCTTCAGGTTTTCCTGATGTCATAAGACCTTTCCATTCCTAGGAAATTTTTGCAGTGCAGAGTTATGACCACAGAATCTGGAGCAGGAACATCTGGTTTGAATATTTACTTCAATACTTCCTAACCATGTGACCTAGAACAAAGTATTTAGTGTCTTCATGTCTCAGTTTTCTCATCTGTAAGAAAAGAATTAATATAAAAAACTACCTCATTACACCATAGGATTATTGTGAAGATTAAGTAAATTAAGTTAGGTAAAGACATTTAATGTATATATAGTAATCACTATACAAACACTGCTGTTGTTACTGTGAGTTTTATTAGGCTTTTAATTACATATTGTGTAGTGGTTTGAGGGAATACAAGATAGTTTTATTTAATGCTGCACCTTTTCAGTCTGTTTTATCTGTGTGTTCATCCCTTATCTCCTTAACTGGGTTATAGGACCTCTGGGGCTGTTTGCACTTTGTCTTGTACGTAAGTAACTAACATGTATTTATTTGAATAATTGGTCCTCTTTTCATTTTTACTCACGATTTATAGGACTTGGGAAATAGCAGCCATTAATTTCTGTGATGTTTTCTTTAATGAATAATTTTGCAACGTTTTGTAACTATTTAGTGAAATTAACAGATATTATAATCTCAGACCCTAGAATGTTAAAGCATTTCTTTTCCCTGACTGGAACCTTCAGTTCTGTGAACTTGTATTTATCTCTTGGCCCAAACAACAGATGAGATGTGGTTATTAGAGAGGGCAGTTAAATGGTATATAAAAGTATAGTAGGCCCAAGTCCATTGTGATTAAATAATCCTCATGTGTTTTTCTTTCTGAAGCAGTATGAACTATTGCTTCTGTCATTTCCATTTTTGAATGTACTTTGCAGCTTGTAATTATGAGGCTCTTATATAACTCAGTGAAAAAGTTTTGTGGTTTTTTTTGTTTGTTTGTTTCATTTAACAGAATCTACCTGCTATAATCAGAGTTATGTTTTCTATCACATTTTCCATTATCTAGTTATTTTTTAAATTGATGCTATTAACAAAACAATAGAATGAGAAAGACTAGAGATCTCTTCAAGAAAATTAGAGATACCAAGGGAATATTTCATGCAAAGATGGGCACAATAAAGGACAGAGATGGTATAGACCTAACAGAAGCAGAAGATATTAAGAAGTGGCAAGAATACACAGATGAACTATACAAAAAAGATCATCATGACCCAGATAATCACAATGGTGTGATCACTTACCTAGAGCCAGACATCCTGGAATGCAAAGTCAAGTGGGCCTTAGGAAGCATCACTATAAACAAAGCTAGTGGAGGTGATAGGATTCCAGTTGAGCTATTTCAAATCCTAAAAGATGATGTTGTGAAAGTGCTGTACTCAAGATGCTAGCAAGTTTGAAAAACTCAAAGTGGCCACAGGAAAAGGTCAGTTTTCATTCCAACCCCAAAGAAAGGCAATGCCAAAGAATGCTCAAACTACTGTACAGTTGCACTCATCTCACACACTAGCAAAGTAACTCTCAAGATTCTCCAAGCCAGGCTTCAACAGTACGTGAACCGTGAATTCCAGATGTTCAAGCTGGACTTAGAAAAGGCAGAGGAACCAGAGATCAAATTGCCAACATCTGTTGGATCATCTAAAAAGCAACAGAGTTCCAGAAAAACATCTACTTCTGCTTTATTGACTATGCCAAAGTCTTTGACTGTGTGGATCACCACAAACTGTGGAAAATTCTTTAAGAGATGGGAATAGCAGACCACCTGACTTGCCTCCTCAGAAATTCATATGCAGGTCAGGAAGCAACAGTTAGAACTGGACATGGAACAACAGACTAGTTGCAAATCGGGAAAGGAGTACATCAAGGTTGTATATTGTCACCCTGCTTATTTAACTTATATGCAGAGTACATCATGCAAAATTCCTGGCTGGAGGAAGCACAAGGTGGACTCAAGATTGCTGGGAGAAATATCAATAACCTCAGATATGCAGATGACACCACCCTTATGGTAGAAAGTGAAGAAGAACTAAAGAGCCTGTTGATGAAAGAGGAGAGTGAAAAAGTTGACTTAAAACTCAACATTCAGAAAACTAAGATCATGGCATCTGGTCCCATCACTTCATGGCAAACAGATGGGGAAGCAATGGAAACAGTGACAGACTTTCTTTTGGGGGCTCCAAAATATCTGCAGATGGTGACTGCAGCCATGAAATTAAAAGACACCTGCTCCTTGAACAAAAAGCTATGACCAACCTAGACAGCTTATTTAAAAGTAGAGACGTTACGTTGCCTACCAAGGTCCGTCCAGTCAAAGCTATGGTTTTTCCAGTAGTCATGTATGGATGTGAAAGTTGGACTCTAAAGAAAGCTGATTGCCAAGGAATTGATGCTTTTGAACTGTGATGTTGGAAAAGGCTCTTGAGAGTCCCTCGGACTGCAAGGACATCCAACCCGTCCATCCTAAAGGAAGTCAGTCCTGAATATTCATTGGAAGGACTACTGCTGAAGCTGCAATTCCAATACTTTGGCCACCTGATGTGAAGAACTGACTCATTTGAAAAATCCTGATGTTGGGAAAGATTGAGGGCCGAAGGAGAAGGGGACAACAGAGGATGAGATGGTGGGATGGCATCACCGACTCAATGGACATGAGTCTGAGTTATCTCTGGGAGTTGGTGATGGACAGGGAGGCCTGGAGTGCTGCAGTCCATGGGTTCCCAAAGAGTCGGACAGGACTGAGTGACTGAACTGATTTGAACTCAGTTGAACTACTACAATTCCTCACAGAAGTAGTTTTTTGGTTAAGCACTGGTAGTTTATTTGATGTAGCTAAACGAATGAGTTTCTTCTTTTTACCCTCGCTTCTGTTTCTGCACAACACAATGAGCTGGGAAAACTTTTAGGTGCTCCTGTTTAGGAAACGTCCATTGGTTTCTCACTTAGAGCCTTTACTGTGCATGTGAAGTTTGCTCAAAGGTCTTCTAATCCTCCTGCAGACACTGGCATGGCCAGGGGCCAGGATCAGGGCACCAGGTGTCAGTAGCCTCCCTGCATTTCTGCTTCTCTTCCTTGAAAAAAAGAACACGACTTTGCCAGCTAAGGGCCGGCTAGTCAAGGCGATGGATTTTCCTGTGGTCATGTATGGGTGTGAGAGTTGGACTGTGAAGAAAGCTGAGCGCCGAAGAATTGATGCTTTTGAACTGTGGTGTTGGAGAAGACTCTTGAGAGTCCCTTGGACTGCAAGGAGATCCAACCAGTCCATTCTGAAGGAGATCAACCCTGGGATTTCTTTGGAAAGAATGATGCTAAAGCTGAAACTCCAGTCCTTTGGCCACCTGATGTGAAGAGTTGACTCATTGGAAAAGCCTCTGATGCTGGGAGGGATTGGGGGCAGGAGGAGAAGGGGACGACAGAGGATGAGATGGCTGGATGGCATCACGGACTCAATGCACGCGAGTCTGAGTGAACTCCGGGAGTTGGTGATGGACAGGGAGGCCTGGCATGCTGCGATTCATGGGGTCAAAAAGAGTCAGACACGACTGAGCAACTGAACTGAACTGATGGAATTGAGAGACATAGGTATTAATTTGAAAAAAACTAAATTTTTAAAAAGTGGATTTATAATAGCATTCTGTTCTAAGAATTCTAATAAATTATTTTAAATGCAGAATCATCTATTATTTTAGAGTTTTCTTCACTGATTAAAGAATCCAAAAACAAGTCATATGCAGGCAAGGAAAGATTCAGAAAGCGGATTAAAATGGAGCTCTTAAACATAAAAGCAGAAAAAAGTTAATTTGAAATAGGAAAAAATAGGTCAGTGAGCAGCAGCAGCAGTGTAAAGAACCTTCCTGCCAATGCAGAAGGTGCAGGTTCAATCCCTGGGTTGGGAAGATCCCCTGGAAAAGGAACTGGCAGCCCACTCCAGTATTCTTCCCTGGATAATCTCAAGGACAGAAGAGCCTGGAGGGTTACAGTCCATGGGGGTCAAAGAAGAGTTTAGACTTAGCGACTAAACAACAAATCAGCAGCACATGGGTCACATCCGTTACATGCTTTATAAATTCTGTGATTGCCTCACGGTGTGAGAGTTATTAGGATCAGCTGTAAGATACAGTGTGTATCCTTGGAAACACTCAGATCTCAGTTGACAAGTACCCCCCTCAGCGAACCCTCAAGAACCACCAAATCTAACCTTGGTCTTCCTGTCTCTCCATCTTTGTCCCATCCTGGTCTATGGTTTTCTCAGCACTTACTACTGTCTGAAATCTCATTGCTCAGCTGCTGGTTTGCTTGTTCATCAGCCAACTCTTCTTCCTCTAGAATGTAATGCATAATTATGTTGCTTCTCACTGTTGTATTTCAGGTTCCTAGAATTGTGCTAGGCATTTAGTAGTACACACACAAAAAGTTGCATATTCAAACGATTCCTTACTATTAGTATATTCTTTCCCACTTTGATGACGACCATGCACATTATGCCCTTTGTGACCAACTGGCTCAGACAGTAAAGAATCCGCTTACAATGCAAGGACCTGGGTTCGATCCCTGGGTTGGGAAGATCCCCTGCAGAAGGGAACGGCAACCCACTCCGGTGTTCTGCCCTGGAGAGTCTCATGGACAGAGGATCCTGGGGGCCTACAGTCCATGGGATTGCACAGAGTCAGACACGACTGAGTGACTAACACCACATGTTAGAGCAATTTTAGCTACATTTTATAGGATCTAGAATGACATGTTAGGAAAAACAGCTTTTGAACCAAAGGGTAAGGCAATATATTAGTATATAAATTTTGTCAGAGGTAAAAATGCTTATCGAGAAGAAGGGCTTTCGTGTAGCAACAGATAACACGACTACTGTCTGAGAGGAAGCAAGGCTCTGTGCTCTTACTGTCTGCTTTACAAGGACAAGTATCAGGCACTCATTATAACCTTATCAATACCTCATAGTGAACAAATACTTACATTTGTACTGTTCATGTGGTATACAGATTTAGCTATGTTCTGAAAATGCTTCATTTTTATTCAGAATTTAATAGTTCACCAAGTAACTGCTTATGGATTTGATAACGTATCTGTTTTATTATTACTGAGATCACTTTGTAATCTCAATCTCAGTTACAAAGTCATTAGACTTCTTAACTAAAACTGCTTCTACACTTTAGAAGTGCTGGCAGGAGGACTGAATGAACTTAATGTGGTAAAGGACAGTTGAAATTCATTAAAGTGATCAGCAAAGTTAATATTTAATAAAATAATGCTAATTTTCTAGGCTGCCAGACTCCTCTGTCCATGAAATTCTCTAGGCAAGAACACTGGAGTGGGTTGCTATTCCCTTCTCTAGGGAATCTTCCCAACCCAGGGATCAAACCTAGGTCTCCTGCATTGCAGGCAGATTCTTTACCATCTGAACCAACAGGGAAACCCAATACTAGTTTTCTAAGGAACTATATTATAATAAAAAATGATAATTATTCTCATTAACATGATTTTATACATCAACAAAGTAAATTATATATTTAAGCGTTTGTTTTTCTCTTGAGTAGAGGATAACCTAGTAAATGATTGAAAATCTTTTCTGTATCACAGTATATTTCAGGTAAGTTGGCTTTAAGAAAATTCTTGATGATGGATTTTTAGAAATTAGTTTTCAAAGAGAAAATTTGGTGTCTTCATTTTTGTAAGACACTTTGGGGAAGGAGACTTTACTTTTAAATAAGCAACTGCTAAAACCTACTTGCTTCCAGTGGACATCACCCAGAATTCATAGGTAGTAATCCTAAATGTTCAAAAAGAAGACACCGACCACATTATAAACTCTTTAAAAGTCTGTGCATTACAGGAACATTTATTTTGCTTGTTAAGTATTGAAATTTGTGAAAGAGTGCCATTGTATTTATAGTTCTATTATTACTATATTTCCGCGTTATCACTTATAATGTTAAAAACTGTTTCTCTAACTCTCTTCATATACTTAACATTGTGGCTCAATAGGAATCCTAAGTTTTTATGTAACTGAATAGTCCTGTGCTTGATTGTCTATTTGCGAATTTTTGGCTGGTTCCTCATACTTATTTTATTTTTCAGGCAATAATTAACAGCACCATCACTCCAAACATGACATTTACTAAAACATCTCAGAAGTTTGGCCAATGGGCCGATAGCAGGGCAAACACTGTTTATGGACTGGGGTTCTCCTCTGAGCATCATCTTTCGAAAGTAAGTTAAATCCTAAGATCCAAGTGGAAATCTGCATCTTCTGGTCAGACATCTTATGCATGTAATGGAAAATGAAGGGTATAAAATGTAGGAGACATTTCTTTGATATTCTCGGAACAACTCTAGTGACTTTAGAGCAAGAAGTGAGAGGTCAGGGGATTCCACTGTCAGCTGGAGACGTTGCTGTATACATTAAATGCAATCACCACTGATTGCAGTGTTGTATTGACATTTGCATGGTTAACTAGGTATGACAGGAAATAAAAGGTGGGAATTATCACTTTAATATGGACTTTGCTTGGAGGGTAGCACCTTTGATTGATGTTCTGCAATATAGGTAAACACCAAACTTTTCTGAATTGTGGAAACTCAAGCTGATAGTGGGGTTTCCGCTTTTTGACATATAAGTTCTGTTTTATGCTTTGTTTGGGTGAGAATAACTGAGCTCTCTGATACAGAGTAAGATCTAAGAGACACCTTGAGGAGTTCTTGGAACCAGCCAAGTCAATTGCTCTGGCTAGAATGGCTGATAAAATCAGAGCATCACCTGGGCAAAATACTGGAAAAAAAAAAACAAAAAGCAAAAAACAGTTGTCCTGTACAGAAGCAAGAAGCCATGAAGCGTTCATACCAGCCGCGTGTGGGTTCCTGCGGCTGTCACAGAGAAAGAGCTTATAAGGAGAAGCAAATAATGGTAGATAACAGTATGATCAAGGGGTTGGTTGCTCACCTTTATACTTCCATTTAGTGCTAACCAGACCCCCGGGCTTATGTTTACAACCTCTCTGTGTGAAGTATTCAGTTAAAAGAATAACCCTACGTTTGAGCCATATTTTATGTATGCTTAGGATGACCTGGGAACTGAAATTACTCAAGTGCAGGGGAATCAGGCTCTTGTTAGATGCACACTGTTGATACTTAAGTAAAACACAAACTGTTCATTGTAGAAATCATTCAGATTCTTAAAAATCAGTTCTTTTAAAAAAATCTTACACTTTTGTGAATATTTATTGATTTGGTTATAATTAGATAGTTCAGTAGTTAAAATAATCTTTCTTTCCTTTGGTTTTAGTTGTAAAACTTCCTTAACGCTGTTTTCAAGTGCGTTTGTTACCTTTTCTTTAATATAAATTAGAGTTGACAGCTCAGGTTTATGACTGTTTAAACTTTTGTCTTGGTGACTATAAGTCATTCTCTGTAAGATGATTAAGACAAACAAGTGTTGCCTAATTTCCCTTCTCTTACACCCACCATATTCTCCAAACACATTTCTTAAACTGTGGTAAAAGTATGAGTTTTAGCCTCAAAGTGTTTGAACAAAGCAGGGACATAGGCATCCAGTTAAGCATTGCCCTCCCATAAACAATCCCCTCAGGAAATTACACATTTATTCTATTTTTGCCATTACTCAGAACCTTTTTGGAACTTTTCTTTTGAAATTGTCTATTAAACCCTATAGCAAAAACATTAAAACTTTCATTATTACACTTGCTGAATTTCCTGACAACAAAGGAACTAGGTTGTGGATTAATTTCTCAAACTTGCATGAAATGATTTTTGAACCTGAGTAATTTTTTACTGTATTAAGTCGATTCTTTTTATAACTACATCTTTCAAGTTATGGGCAAAATCTAATGTGATAAGGAAATTGTTTATTAAAATTGTCAATCGTATTATTTCCTCTTATCTGATATTTTTTCTGAGAATGGCGTTTATAGTTAAAGAATTTGTTTTTCCTCTTTAAAGTTAGTGTATATTTTTGACCAAACTGACTGGTAGTGAGTCCTAGTATTGAATTGTGAAGGTGGATTGACTATTAGGAAACGACCCATTAGCTCCTGGAGTCAACCCTAGTTTATTCATTCACTAGACTTGGCTCCAGGAGCTTGTGATCAATCTCTTTGGAATGTTTTGGGCCAAAAATAACAAAACCATGACTTTCCAAGCTACCTTGAAGAGTAAGGTTGCTGCTTTGTTGGAGGCCCAAAGGAGTATATAATCTTTTACATAAATGAAGCAAGCATGGAAATATTCTGGCTTGTTTTTGTCACTAAAAACCATACATGAAACAACATTTTAAGAGATTAGAGAAGTCTCTGAAGGCAATTGTAGACAAGGTACTCTGAAAAGGCAGAGAGCCGAGCACTGAAAAGAAATGTGTGGTCTCCTAAGGTTGATGGTTGAGGAAAATTTCAACTATGCTTGGATTGTTAGAGTGCTTTCCAAGTGGTATTTTGTTATCATGGAAACCTAAGGCTATAAAAATTAACAGCAGCTTGGGTCTTTATGAAGTTGAGAAGAGTTTTAAACATTAACTACCTTGGAATGCCAAATTAGTGTAAGAACTTTATGTACTAGTTCAAATTACATAAAGACTAATTACGTTTTTTCTTTTATTTCATTTCCAACAATGTGAATGTGACCTTTTTAGCTCTATATTTTTTAACAGTAATATGATATTCTCTTCAATTAGATAAGTATAATAATGCAGATTCAGTTTCCTGATCTACAAGTTATAGGTGAGGGGTAACAGGTTTAAGGTAAGAAGGAAAGTTGTTATAACAGCTTTAATTTTGACCTTCTTCTGTTTCTCTGCAGTAGGTCAGAATATCATGAGCCTTTCCTTCCAAAGCTTTCCTTCCCAAGATGCAAGTGAAATTGGGGTTGGTTTATCAGGTTTGAGAGGGACCTGTGATTTCATGTTTTTATTGCCAACTCTAATAGATGCTTAAAGTTGCACAAAGATTTTCAGTTTTTTGACAAATCTGGTTATTTTGTAGCCTTAGTTTATTCTCTCTGAGAACAGTGGGAGAGTAATTTCCACTTCCTGTGCCTAAAGAGATACTGTTTGTAGCCATGACCTTTATTTATTAGATTACCTTGAGTTCCCAAGAGTTAGCATTTCACAAAAGTAATTTTTTAAATTGTTACCAATCTTAAAGACCTTTTTGGGGACCTGCTTTTCCTTTCTGCTGCTGTTTAGGAATCTTTGGTAATGAAAATTTACTAATGTCAGTCAGTGACAGTAGTAAATGTTGCTGTTTGTATTGCTGAAAATAAAGTGCCTCATGTAATACAAGAGTTAATATCCTGTAAAAGTTAAAGGCCTGCTCCAGATACAGAGATGTTTAGGAGTGGATACTTAGGTGATTTAAATTTTTCTGTGATAAACACAGTGTGCCCATCTTTACTGATTTCACTCCGAACCTCCACCCCCGTCCCCTACCTTGGTCTTAGTAAAGTATATCTGAACAACTAAGAAGGGACATAGCAAAGCTAGCTGACACCAAATTCTAACTTAGTTGTATCATGATGTTTTTGAATGAGATTTGTCAGAGTACTTTATGGTATACAAATGTTTGAGATTAGTTTTATTTTCCTGTCTTTTTCATATTATGCCTGTAATTGATTTGAGAGCTAATTTTCTTGTGTAAGAGTCAATTATTCAGTAAAATGGAAGAAAATTATTGTAAAAGTGGGCATTAAGACCTATTTTTATTTGGTTAATGTATGTAGTCTTTCTGCATTCAGTTTGCAGAAAAGTTTCAGGAATTTAAAGAAGCTGCTCGGCTAGCAAAGGAGAAATCACAAGAAAAGATGGAACTTACCAGTACACCTTCACAGGTGGGTATCTGATTTCTATTTCTTGTTCATTTTAGATGATATGCTTTGTGCCAGAGATAAATTTAGAAAAATAATGGCAAAGTTAAGGTGATTTTCAAAGTGGACATAGAAATGCACTGTTCAGTTAATCTGTACTAGTGGAGAAAGGATTTTTTCCCTAATATACCACTGTGTATAAGAATCTCGTGGCGGGGAAATCTGTTTAGTAATGAAAAGTCAGCTTTCTAATATGCATACAACTTGGAAACAGTTGTATACAAAGAGCATAGATTGCCCTGTTGTCTGTGTTCTGTCTTCCGTGATGATCAGCAGAGTATGGCTGCAAGACGAGAAGTGGGAGAGGCTTGGGGAAACAAAAGTCTATGGTACTCACAGGTCCTCAAAGTGCTGCAGGAAGGGTAACCCCTTCTAGGGCCCCAAAAGTGGACTCTTCTCTGACACCCAGCAATGAATTGTCTGAGGAGACACGTGTGCTGACAAAGCAAGGGACCTGTTGGGAAGGGGCGCAGCAGGCAAAGGGAACCCAGGGGGACTGCTCTGTCGCGTGACTCACAGTCTCGGGTTTCCTGGTGATGAGATTAGTTTCTGGCTGTCTCTGGCCAATCATTCTGACTCAGGGTCCTTCCTGGTGGTGCATGCATTGCTCAAGCAAGATGGATGCAGCGAGAAGGATTCCGGGAAGTGGTAAGACACGTGACATCTCCTTTTGACCTTTCCTAAATTCTTCCGGTTGGTGGTGGCTTGTTAGTGCCAGGTTCCTTACCAGGACCTCCTGTCATAAAATAATTCATGCAGATGTTACTATGGTGCCTGGCCAGGCTGGGCAGTTTCATTGGGTTTCCCCTAACGGGGGGCATGGCACACCTAGGAGGCAGCAGGGACGCCTCAGGTCGGGCAGCGGGCAGAACACCAGCCAAGGCTAGAGCCTGCACTGGGTTTCTCTTGGGAAGGGCAGGCAGGGGGAACAGATTAGGACTGACTAGTCCGCATGGTTTCAGCTGGCTCCTAAACCACAGGGGCGGTTCCCAGTGGCCTAACACCTGGCCCTTGGAATGTTGTCTCCCCAAATTCAGGGGCCGATAAAAGAGTATTTCCTGGAGTGGTTAATTTACATATCAAAGGCACGCTCCCATCGTAGCCCCCTGCTAGCTCTAAGAACTGGCTAACTAGAAAGGTTTTTAAGATGTCATCACAGTATACAGAAAATTAAAATATATAAACAGTATAGTTTGTTCTACCTGATTTTAAGATGTGTTTAAATCTGAAAGTTGGAACATTCACATCTCAGCACTGAGACCCAAAGGTAGTAGGTTTTTAAAAAGTACCACTTTTTCCTTTAACAAGTTAGTTAATACCTGTTACTTGTCCATTGTAGTCTGTCTTCAGCAGGAAATTAATTACATCTCCAACTAAAATTCATTAAATAGCTACATTTCAATATTTTTACAAAGGTTTTAATGTAAGAATATGACTCAGAGAAGGCCAGTAACTTTTAGCTTTTTAATAATAGACTTTCTAAAATTTTTATTTCAGTTGAAATCTTATGGGTAAGGTTCAGCTTTATACTGGGTTCTTCTCCAGGGTAATTGTTTTTGAAGTGTACTTAGGAGATTTTATAAAAGGAAGGATTGGATTTTACAAATGTTTCTGTAGAATATGTCAGTAACTAGCTGTTTTACATAAAACTTTCTTAAGGAAGTAGATAGTGATTGCCTTGGAATTTTGTGGCTAGCCAAATGATTGGAACATTGTAGAAAATAATTTGCTCTTCCTTCCTCCCCACCCCTGACACCCAACTCTATTTGGTAAACCCTCCTGGTATAAAGAGTTCTGAGTGTTTTCAGAGGAAAGGAGAGCTCTGTTAAGTATGCTTAAAGCACACATTTCCTCACAGGCTAGAGGTGAGCTCTGGATTGAAGCCAAAGCTCCATTATTCCTCCCCTGCATTTGTAGAGACCTGGAATAACATGAATGATCATTTTGAAACTTCCCTTGAATCTCCCTAAGTGCTATGATAGTGCAGTGATGCTTTTAAATATAAAAGTCTGTTTAAAATTTAACATGCTGCGATTCATGGAGTCGCAGAGTCGGGCACGACTGAGCGACTGAACTGACACATTGGGAGCTCTAGTTCCTCAAGTGAATGATTCCAGTGTCACCGCAGGATGCTCCAGCACATTCAATAAGAGAATACTCCAAAGACTCTAGTAAAATTGTAATATATTACACTTTGCCACTGTACTTAGTCCTGTCCTCTAATCGTAACTTGTTTTTGTTTAATTAGTCATGCAGTGTTACAAGTTGCTGCTAAGGTCCCTGCTTGTCTTTGGTGGAAGGAATGTCTTTAAGCTTTTACTTTCATCAGAGGAATCGAAGATGTTTACATTTGGGAAGTGCTGTGAAATACCATGAGTAAAGAAATGTCTTAAGTACACTAGCATTTGAGAACCAAAATATTCTAACCTTGTTTACCTTTTAAAAATATTTGAAGTCTGATTGTTAGTTTACAGAAGCCAGAGAAATAGGGGAGGGGAAGTATGTTCATTTCTCTTTCTTCTCCTTTCTTTTTTTGTATGACAGTCCCTTACAGAAGTCATTAATATTTCTGTTTTACTTTGAATCATGTAATCTCTGGCCACCCTGATTCTATTCATTTTGAGCTTGATTTTCACTGATTTAATCCAATCTATTAAAATAACACTCTGCCTGGAGAATAGAATATTACTCAGGAACTCAGCCAAGGGAATCAAGAGATTAAATGTGATAATTGATCATAGTAGATAGTCACAGCTTTTGCTTTTATTCAAGGCTGTATCGCAGACAAGACAGGCATATGTATTTGCAGGTCAAATTTAGACATACATTCTTTTTCTGCCACTATGTGATCTTCAAAAATTTGCTTAATCCATGTCTGTTTATACATCTGCAACATGAGTGTTACATTACTTACTTACAGGATTGTTGGGTGGAATAAATATGATAATGTCATGTTGACAATTATGCAATCATGGCAATAATGTAGACTCTAGAGCTCGGCTTTGATCTGGACTCTAACCGTTCTTAGTTTTCTGAGCTTAGGCGCATCAGTATTTTCTTTAATTCATAAAATGGGAATAAGTTATTTCCTTACAACGTTGTCGTGAGAATTAAGGATTACAAAGTGCTTCGTGGATAGTAAAGGCTGAATGTTAACAGTTGAGTTGTAATGTGAATATAATGGTGAAGATGATGATATAAAGCCTTGACAGTGTTATTTAGAAAAATGCAGGTGCCTTAATTAAATAAAGCCTACATCAAAAGCCCTTGGAAGACTTGTTAAAAGACAAATTGCTGAGTCCCAACCATTTCTAAATTTAGAAGGGCTGAGATAGGGCCTTCGAATGTGCATTTATAACAGGTTTCCAAGAGATGCTGAAGACTGTTGATCTGGAGAATCACATTTTGAGCAACACTGCTGTAGATCAATCCTTCCATCTCCCTAAAGGCTTGTGATGAAAGGAGTCTGGCATTTAGAGCAGAGTTAGCCAATTCCCTCTTAGACCCTTGAGCTAAGATTTACACGCGGTCTAAATGTGTGGTTGTGCCATAATCTTCATGTTGTCTTCATCAAGGTAACGTCTCTAGGAGTACATAGACTCACGTGTTAGTTGTCAGGTTCTTTCACATCTCTCTTTAAATAGTAGACGTTAATTTAAAACTTTTTCTCTGTTGGAGATCTTATGTCCTCATGTTTCCATAGGACTCTTTTAAACAGTCAGTGATATATAATCAAGAGTGATGAGTGACTTTAAACCTGAACTTTCTTACAAAGTTCACAGTTGCAAAATACTGTATTTCAATTAACTTAATAGAGAAAGGGGCTATATGATCAAATAATATCCAAATGTTTCTTCATTGGAGTAGAAAAAAATTAACTTTTAGCTGTTAGTTGACTAAGACTTTTAAATTGAGTTTTACTATTTAATCCCATCACCTGTTTGCAGCCAAGCAAAAGTCATGGGCTTTTTATTATTTTCCATTTAATATATCAGGTTGTGTAGCATTGAACATATTCTAGTAGCTATCTTGATTTAGATTTAGTATGTCTTAACTTTTTCCTCAAGATTTTTTAGAATCTACTTCATAGAAAAAATAGATTCTATGTATGTGAGTATGTATATTCAGAGAAAATCAGTTTCGTTTTTTTTTTTTTTTT
>SJYC01147291.1:0-13025 GCA_006408675.1 Madoqua kirkii
AGCTACTATTTTAAAACTGTGATTAGAGAGTTTTGTACATTTTCAGAAACTAAATTTCATTGGAAAATATGCACGCAATTTTAGTTGCAAGTTAAAAAGACAAGCAGTCTTTATCATGACTCAAATACATTTTGTACATATTTGAACATGATACAAACAGAAAAAAACTGTTAAGAGCCCTGGAGTACTATATTCTCTACAGCTGTGCCATTTGTCTTTCTTTTCATGAATAACTTCTAGTTATGAAGTAAAATAGAAATAATTTCTGTGGACAACTCTTGTTTGAACAAAACCATTTAAAGCTGGGGCTTGATTTCACAAGAAATGCTTTATCACTGATAAAATTGTAGATAGAAAATGTAACTTGTAGGCTTCCCCTTATAGTTACAGTTATAAATACTGTTATACTATCTCAGATCAAACCTCAAAATTAGAATTAGGTTTTCAAAATTGATTTGAAGGCCAAGACAGTTAGTGAGAGAGGTGCAGCTCAACATTTTGGAGAGAGCAGAATTTCCTTTACCGTAATTGTAAGCAGGTAGCATTTTGTAAGAAGTGCTGTGGTGATTTGGCAGTATATATAGGTCTGCATTTTTCTGGGAACTTAGAAGTAATCCATGTATTTTTGAATAAGATGCAATAAAAGTATAGCGACCAAGAGTGTTTACTTTATTAGGTTTTTACATATTTATACTTAAATTTCCTATCTTAAATTTTGAAGAACTAATCTTCATTCTGTTTTAATATCTTCTAAAAGATTTTGAGGAAAATATAAATATTTTCTAAAGCATTTTGGTTGGGAATTATCGCTTAATATGGATTATTTGCAAGAAGAAAAATACTATTCGTATGAGATAATGACATTACTAACATGCCTCCAATTAGAGATTGTTCCTTCCCCTTCTTCTCTGCCTTAGCACTGAAATTAATGGGAAGAATTTTCACCAGTCCATCCCTTGTGATCGTTAGTTTGTATTTTCAGGGGGGGGAGCCTGGTGGGCTGCCTTCCATGGGGTCGCACAGAGTTGGATACTACTAAAGCGACTTAGCAGCAGCAGCAGCTTGGAGTCAGGGGTGCTGTCGCTCACAAAGGAACAGATGTGTCTTAGATTAATTATGACCTTTTCCCTAGGACTTTTAAAATTTCCTAGGAGGACTTTTAAAATTTCTTTTTTTCCCTCCATTTGTGTTCTTTGATGACCCTAGTGGGGATTCCGTTGGAGGGGAGGTGTGTGATGAGACAGTTATGCTTCAGGGCTTAGGGAAAAACACTCTTCCTTTGGACTTGGCTTTCTATCTTTCCTCCTACTAGAATAGCAGTGTATGAACAGAGGCAGAGGCCAGGCCAGTCGCATGGATGTGTGACGTTTGTGATGTGTGTTATATGACAGTATGGAATTGCCAGGTCTGTGGGAAGGTGAAGTGTGTATGGTTCATCCAAAGACACTACAGTTTTTAAAACATAAGGCCAAGCAGAGAGATGAAGATTATGTGACCCATCTGGTTTCTAGTTTAGACTTTCAAAAGGAATCTTTATGAGTTAATACATATGGTTTAGCCCAAGGTAGTGATTTTAAGCAAATTCCCACCTTGTAATATCTGTTGTCATAATGCCCTTATTAAGGTCTTGGTTGGTGGTATTTGGAAGGATATGATATGAAGATTTGGAATCCTGGATATTTACTCTTTGGCGACATACTACTCTGATAGGCATTATTACTACTCTCAAATACAAAAAACCTGACCATGTCCCTTTTCTCCTTAAAATATTTCTGTGGCCTGATGTATGTAGCCCAGTCCGTGGTCATCGGATGAGACTTACCCAGCCTCGTCACCCGTGATTTGTAGCAGCTACTTGCATTTGCTTTTGGTCCTCCACTCCCAGGTGGCACAGTGGTTAACAAATCCACCTGCCAATGCAGGAGACACAAGAGACGATCCCCTGAGGGAGAAAATGGCAACCCACTCAGTATTCTTGCCTGGAAAATGCCATGGACAGAGGAACCTCGTGGGCTGCAGTCCGTGGGGTCGCAGAGTCAGACACAGCTGAACACGCGTGTACTCCCCTTACACCCAAGCAAACATGATGCTGCCCATCTGCAAGGCTTGGTGCCCTTGTTGTTGTTGTTGAAGTTCTCCCTCTTCCTTGGAGTGGCTGTGCACGCAACGCTCTGTGCTTCCTTGCCCCCCACCTCCGCTTTTGTTCTTAGTCGCTTGGTCTTGTCAGACTCTCTGTGACCCAGTGAATTGTAGCCCGCCAGGCTCCTCTGTTCATGAGATTTCCCAGGCACGAAGACTGGAGTCGGTTGCCATTTCCTTCTCCAGGGGATCTTCTTGACCCAGGAATCAAACCCGTGTCTCCCGCAAGTCTCCTGCATTGCAGGTGGATTCTTTACAACTGAGCCTCCTACCTCTTTCTCTAACTTGATCACCAACTGATGAACCCCAGTATATCCTTATAAGTTCCAGCATTACGTCCTTTAAAAAGCTCTGTTTCATGTCTCCAGACTGAATTATGTGTCTCCTTTATTACATCCCTGTTGCCTCCAAACTGACATATACAGGTTGACATGAGCCTCTCAGTCTTTCCTGGGGCAATGATTCTGCTTTATTCATTTATATCACTGATGATTAGTATACAGTAGGCATTCTTTAAACGTATGAAGGGAACGATGTTCCTCGCAAAAACAGAGTATGTGCTCTGAATGCCCTTGATACAGTGCTTCAAGTGTGGGGTTACACCTACAGAGTCATAAGACCTCAAGGCTAAAATATATTAATAAACTAGTTTTGGTCTTTGAACAGCAGTCACTCTCATCAACTTAAGACTTGAGTTTAACTGAGTTAGTCTAATTGTCTTCAAAATCACATAACCCTCCAAGAGGCTTTGTTTCCTCTATCACGTTTCGGACTCTCCTTGTCTCATTTTTTTTTTCTATCGTTGTTCAACGCATATTTGTCATCACTTGCTGAACTCCTCTCTAGAGTCTTAGCTTCCAGCTAAGCTTCGTTGAGTTGTATTTCTTGGTAGCACATACTGTTTCTAGTCATCAGGCATGTAAGAGATGAGGAATAAATGTGTTGTGTGGAAAAATATGCATGTACTTTTACTGTCACTGAGATGACAGAAAGAGGTTAATAAGTTGGTGCAGCTTGATCATTAGCATAAAAATATCCCGTATATATGTTTCACCTGAGCAGAGCTAACAAAGATACCCATATGAAGAAGAATTACTTTGCCTTTTAATTCTAGCAGGGTCTACTTAGCTATTGATATTCTCATTAATATTGTTAATAGCAGTTTTATTGAGCTACAGTGCACATTCTAGACAATTCACCTATTTAAAGAATATAATTCAGTGATTCGAGGTACAACCAAAACTGTACAGCAGAGTTTCTGCAGTCATGACCACAGTCAATTTTAGAACACTTCATTAGCCTGTACCCTTAGAAATCACTTCCCTCTTGCCCTTCACACACGACCTGCCACCCCCAGCCCTAGGCAGTCACTCATCACTCATCTACTTTCTCTCTCTGTAGATTTGTCTGTTCTGGACATTGCGTATAAATGGAATCATATGATATGTGGTCTCTTATGACTGGATTCTTTTACTTAGGATGTTTTCAATGTTTATCCATGTTGTAGCATATGTCAATTCCTTCGTTTCCTTTTACTGCCAAATAATATTCTATTAACCCACTCATCAGTTGATAAACATTTGGATGGTTTCTACTTTTTGGAAGTTCCACCATTGCTATGAGTCTGGAGGTTCCACCATTGTTACGAGTAATGCTGCTATGAACACTTATGTATGAGTATTTGTGTGGACATAGGTTTTCAGCTCTCCAAGTATATATCTAGTAGTGGAATTGATGGGTCATATGGTGATTCGATGTTTAACCTTTGGAAGTAACTGCCAGACTGTTTTGCAAAGCAGCTGCACCATTTTGAATCCCCCCACCACCCCCTCCCCACCCCATAGCCGTATGTAAGAGTTCCAGTTTCTCCACATCACCATCAACACTTGTTAGTTTCTCTTTTTTGTCATGGCCCTCCTTGTAGGTATGCTGTGGTATCTCACTGTGGTTTTGATTTTTATTTCCTTGATGGCTGATGTTGACCATTTTTTTCATGTGCTTATTAGCCACTTGCATATCGTCTCTGAAGAAGTAGCTACTCAGATTCTTTACCCATTTTTAATTGGGTTTTTATCTCTCTGTTGTTGAGTTGTAATTCTTTATATATTCTAGGTGTTAACTCCTTATAAGTTAAATTGTTTGTGGGTATCAATATTTTCTCCAGTTCTGTAGGTTGCCTTTTCACTTTCTTGATGATATCCTTTGTAACTCAAAAGCTGTTAATTAAGTTCATTTGTCTTTTTTTTTTTCTTTTGTTGTGTGTGCTTACGGTGTCATATCTAAGAAACCATTGCCCATAGGCACAAATATTTATACCTGTGTTTTCCTTGAGACTTCTGTGATTTTTAACTCTTACATCTAGATCTGGCCAATTTTGAGTATTTCCATATATGGTGTAGGATTGAGTATTTTCATATATAGGATATGGTTGCCCAACTTTATTCTTTTACATATGGATATCCAGTTGTCCCAGCATCGTTTGTTGAAAAGACTGTTCTTTTCCTGCTGAGTGTTCTTGGCATCCTTGTGAAAAATCAGTTGACCATAAATATTTATATCTGAACTCAGTTCCATCTCACTGATCTGTCCTCAAGCCATTCTTTATCATAATAGCTTTGTAGTAAGTTTTGAAATTTGGGGTGTGTTTTCTCCTATTTTGTCCTTCCTCTTCAGGATTGTTCTGATTATAATGAGTCCCTAGAATTTCCATGTGAACGCTTGGATCAGCTTGTGAATTTCTATAAAGAAGTAAATTGGGATTCTGATAGGAACTCCACTGAACCTGTAGTGAAATTTGGGTGGCTATCTTAATTGGGGGTGTGTGTATGTTAGTCTCAGTCATGTCTGACTCTTTGAGACCCCATAACTGTAGCTGTCCAGGCACCTCTGTCCATGGAATTCTACAGGCAAGAATACTGGAGTGGGTTGCCATTTCCTTCTCCACGGCATCTGATCTTCCTGACCCAGGGATTGAACTTGGGTCTCCCACATTGCAGGCAGTTTCTTTACCATCTGAGCCACCAGGGAAGCTTGTCTTAATGTTAAGTCTATCAATTCATGAACATAATGATGTTTTCCCACTTATCTCTTCTTTAGTTTCTTTCAGTGGTATTTAGTTTTCAGAGTATAAGCTTTGCGCTTCTTTCATTGAATTTACTCCTAAGTATTCTTTTTGATGCTGTTATTAATGGAATTGTTCCTTATCTCTTATTCATGCTGCATATAGAAATACAGTTGATTTTTTATAGTGATATTGTAGAACATAAACTTGCCAAACTCTAATTAGTTTTATTAGATTTTTAAGTAACATCCTTAGGATTTTCTATATAGAAAATCATGTCGTCTGCAAATAGAAATAACTTTACTTCTTCCTTTCCATTCTTGATGCCTTTTATTTCATTTTCTTGACTAATTACCCTGTCTGGAACCTTAGTACGATGCTGAGTAGAAGTGACAAGAGCAGACATCTCTGTCTTGTTTCTGATCTTAGAGGGAAAGTTCATCGTTCAGTACACTATTAGCTGTGGCTTCTCATATATATTCCTAGTTTCTTAGTTTTTTTTTCCCATTACTATTTAGTCTGATTGATTATAATGATTTATTTCCCATAATTGGTAGCTTTAAGAATCTATGCCTTGGCAGATATAACAATATGCTTTTCTTATATTTACTTCTTAAAATGTAATAAATAGTTTATTTTAAAGGGAAAAAAACCTCAATTTGAGAGGAGGAATTTTTCTTGTAAAATTGTTGTTATTTTTTTAAAAGCCCATAACTGGATGTCAGTTTTCATACATAAAAATAGGAAACCTTCCTTTTTTCTAGCTTTTTATCTCTAGAATATGTGAAGAACTTTTATAGACAAGGGGATGGGAGTATATTTGCTTAACTGATTTTGTTAGTGATATAGTTGACCCTTTTCTTCATATTTTTTAATTAAGAGAAAATAACTGATGAAAATGTCTCTTTTTTAAAAAGAGAAAGAATGTAAATAATCTTTTAAAAATGATACCAGATAAAGATGATTCAGACAGTAAAGAATACGCCTGCAATGTGGGAGACCCGGATTCAGTTCCTGGGTCAGGAAGATCCCTTGGAGAAGGAAACGGCTACCCACTTTAGTATTCTTGCCTGGAGAATCCCATGGACAGAAGAGCGTGGTGGGCTACAGTGCATGGGGTCACAAAGAGTTGGAGGCGACTGAGCAACTAAGCAGTAACGCACACACTGGATGAATCATAGCATTATCTCAATGAATGTAAAGCATGTTCTTATTAAATATGAATATAAATACACATAGTACGTTATTCATTACAAATAGCTCTGATTTCCAGTGTAAATATTCAATTCAGCTTAGTCACTCAGTCGTGTCTGACTCTTTGCGACCCCATGAATTACATCATGCCAGGCCTCCCTGTCCATCACCAACTCCGGAAGTTCACTCAAACTCAAGTCTGTCGAGTCCGTGATGCCATCCAGCCATGTCATCCTCTGTTGTCCCTTTCTCCTCCTGCCCCCAATCCCTCCCAGCATCAGAGTCTTTTCCAATGAGTCAACCCTTCACATCAGGTGGCCAAAGTACTGGAGTTTCAGCTTTAGCATCATTCCTTCCAAAGAATACCCAGGGCTGATCTCCTTCAGAATGGACTGGTTGGATCTCCTTGCAGTCCAAGGGGCTTTCAAGAGTCTTCTCCAACACCACAGTTCAAAAGCATCAATTCTTCAGTGCTCAGCTTTCTTCACAGTCCAACTCACACATCCATACATGACCACTGGAAAACCATAGCCTTGACTAGACGGACCTTTGTTGGCAAAGTAATGTCTCTGCTTTTCAATATGCTATCTAGTTTGGTCATAACTTTCCTTCCAAGGAGTAAGCGTCTTTTAATTTCATGGCTGTAGTCACCATCTGCAGTGATTTTGGAGCCCCAAAATATAAAGTCTGACACTGTTTCCACTGTTTCCCTATCTATTTCCCATGAAGTGATGGGACTGGATGCCATGATCTTAGTTTTTATGAATTTAAGCCAATTTTTTCACTCTCCTCTTTTACTTTCATCAAGAGACTTTTTAGTTCCTCTTTACTTTCTGCCATAAGGGTGGTGTCATCTGCATATCTGAGGTTATTGATATTTCTCCCAGCAATCTTGATTCCAGCTTGAGCTTCTTCCAGCCCAGCGTGTCTCATAATGTACTCTACAAGTTAAATAAGCAGGATGACAGTATACAGCCTTGATGTACCCCTTTTCCTATTTGGAACCAGTCTGTTGTTCCATGTCCAGTTCTAACTGTAAATATTACTCTAGAAAAGACTCATCCTCCGTTTTTCCCTGTTGAATTATAGAAATGTTAGTTGATAGTTGTGTTACGGGATCGGGTGTGTGATCCGTGCTTCTTTTACGCTGATAGTGCTCTACTTAGTTTGCCATTAGGGCCTGCATTTCTGGATGCATATAGTTTTCAGCTCACTTGTATGCTAACCTTTAAGCAACATAAAGATGTTATAGTCAAGCTGCAGGACAGTTTAAAACCTTCCTGTGCATAGCAAGTAGAAAATTAAGTCACTAGGTAGATTTAGTCAAGTTTTTTTTTACTCTCATTTACTTTGGTAACCAAAGTTTTTTTTTAATTTAAAATTTTTGACAGTAAAAGTTCTCCATGATGCTTAATAGGAAACCTTAGCATCATTCCTTCCAAAGAACACCCAGGGCTGATCGCCTTTAGAATGGACTGGTTGGATCTCCTGGCAGTCCAAGGGACTTTCAAGAGTCTTCTCCAACACCACAGTTCCAAAGCATCAATATTTCCTTCATAGCTGCTTTGGTGTCTATAACATGAGGTTTATGGAAAAGCATGTTAGTGAAAGTGATTTTAAGAAGTATATTTGAGCCTTTGACTTAATAGGTTTTGGTAATAGGATAATTTTAGGTTATGCTTTACTCACAAGTTAAATTACTATTAAAGAGGTGACCTAAAGCATCTCTGGCTCTGTGAGATAATAGATTTTTTTCTCGTGAGATACAGAGGATGAATATTAGTAATTTGTTCAGTCACATGAAGAATAATATCACTGAGTATTTCTGACTCCACAAACAGTGTTCTTGTATAGTACCGCTTCATACCTCTTCACGCCTCTTCAGCTGCTTTTAAAAGATATAGCTAAGCCATCCTGTTACTACTATACATTGTCAAAAAGTCTGTTTCCATACCAAAGGAGATGTACTTTATCTTAGAGGGCTCATAACCCACAGGACACATTAAGTGTCAGGCCCTAGACAAAGATCACATTTTAGTGTTTTGAAGAGAAATAGGTATCTTGGGCAGAAACAATAAAGAACGGTTACATATCTAAGTGAACTCAGCTGCCTTTCCCTCACTTCAACTTTAAGAAAAGTTTCTGCTTGAACATTTTTTCTTTTTATGGGGAAGCTGGACTCTTTACATCCTAATATCTACTGGAAGGGTTTGGGGGGTGTTTTTTGTTTTGGTTTTTTTTTTTCTTCTTCAATTAAGATTTTTTCCTACTGCAGAGACAACCTGTTTTCCTCGGTAGATGACTTCTGTGACCACCTCTAGTTTTGAAACATAGTGGAGTCACCATATCCATGGAAGAAGAGGATCTGCAGTTTATCCTAATTGAAAAGATCAAATAGTCCCTGACTGAGAGAGAGTAACTGATATGGATGAAACATGACACTTTAAACAGTTCTAATCGTCACAGATTTAACTGTGAAGAGTCGAAAGAACTAGTGCTATAATGAAGATACTTAAATGTATGAGTTCCTCAGTATGCCTAGATCGCATTTACGATATCTCTGAGTAGCAGAAGAAAGAAATGATTTGGCATGGCACCTTGTATTTGTTCCTTTGGTAAAATGCTATTATATTTGCTCGATCTAATTTTCAGAAGCCTGAAAGCCCTTGATGGAGAAAATTTTCTGCTTCTTAAAAATCAAAATAGCTATTATTCCTGATAAAGATAGTGCAAAAAAGCAACCTAATTTTCCTAGACTTCAAGATAGAACTGATTTGTAGATGCTGTTACTTTTAAGACTTTGATGCAGCTATTTTTCTGGATGTGATCTGATACTCTTTTCTTGGTCCATTTCTTTTGCTATCACATGAGAACACTTAACTCCCCACCTCACGGGGATGTTGTGAGGCAAATTTTAAATGTTCCTAAGAAAAGGGTAGAATTAATCATTTTTCATTCTCTCTTTGTTGGTAGTGTCCACAAGCATAAGATCTTATTTTAAAATTTACTAGTGCTTTCCAATAGTTACAAATGGGTATTTGTAGGTGTATTAAAATGAAAGTAGGATAATGAAGTTGTATTTGATTTTATCAGTGAGCATCCTTGTAAATAATTTAACTGCATGAAACATTGCATTAATTTTTTTCAACAATATTTCTAATGAGTAGAAAATGAAAAATACAGTGAAATAGATATAATTTAAAGGAAAAACTCGTAAGAGGTGCCCAGAATTTAGGCTTTGAGTAAAATTCTTGTGTTTTTAGGTAGAAGTGAAACTTTAGTAATATTTTCATTAAAAATAAGATTACTGTAAGAATAGAGATTTGTAAGCAGTTGTTGCACATCACAGCAAATAGAGAAAGAAAATTTGCATTATTAAATAAAGGAAGAATGTTTTAAGTATTAGCTAAAACTCATGCATAGAAAATTCTTGTTAGCCTGCAATATATTTTGGAAAGTAGTTGTACCACATTTTCTCTCCCACATAAACCAACCAGCCCAGTTTTTTCAAATCAAAGTTAGATGTAGCATGTGGATTATTGGATAATGACTCCCAGAGTGAGATTCTTAAATGCTATCAAATAATGGCTAGCAAATGTTTCTGCTGCTTTGTTTTCACTGTGTGCAGTATCAAAAGACAAATCAAGTGAAAGGGAATTTCTGAATTCAAGCTTATAATCTGGCATTTGTAAACAAATAATTTAGAAGATCTTTTCTAAATTACTGTATTATTTAAATGTGTGTTTTATAACTTATTCTATAAAAATAGGACATTGTCCTAGGTTAAGTGTGTTTCTATCAAGAAAGTATTTGAAATCAGAATATTGCATTTTTTGAACTCCTCACTTATAGAAAATTAATAGCTTTAGATGAACGTTGTAAGCTTCACTTTCGCAGAGATCCTGCTGCCCCTACTGTCATGCCTGCCCCCAAATCCACTCACTCATGTTGTTTAAATTGTTAATCTCTCTAATTTATATAATGGAGCTAACTATTGAAGGGGACTTTCTTCAGCTAACTTGGTTTTATCCCTCTTCTCAACATTTTCATAATAAGCCCTCATTTAAGCATTTTGAGTGTACATTCAGATCAGCTACTGATATGAATCATATAAATGGGTTCATAGTGTATTACTCTTTATCACCTTTAATGCTAATATGTTTAAACACTGCAGGGAGAATAGTATTTTGGAAATCCTAACCTCATAATAATGAGAAGAACACAAACTAAACAGTTAGTTTGAGAATAACTATGAAATTACTGATAAATTTTATGTATAAGCATTAATTTTAAAAAAGCTTCTTTAAGAATAATTTAATAACGTGATTTCTCTTGTCCATACTGATTTTTAAATATCAAAAATTATATATAATACTGAGAAGTTATTTTCTGATTTAAAAGAGTAGAACGCTTGCTTTTCCTCTCAGATATGGTAGCATCTAATATAGTATGTGCTCTTCTGACAAATCTGTCATAGAAAGTAAAGTTAAAGTTGGTGAATATGTGCTTCAGAAATAATGAAGAAATATAACCACACTAGTCATCACCTTAACAATATTCCTTTTCTGATCTTTAAAACTTAGAAGGGCTATCTTGCATTGGTGCCTATCTTATTATGGGAAACAGTTTATAAAATATTTCCTGAGCCTGATATAATTCTAGAGAGAATAGTTTCCTGGGAGGAAGTGTGAATAATATAATGGTTTGTGATCATTTGTCAGTCTCTTAAAAATAAAACATGTTCTTACCATCATATAGCTCTCAGAAATAAAAAGGTAAACTTGGGTTCTTCTGACTATGCCACTGGTAGTATTGTTTTAAGAAAATTGCTTCATCACTCTAAGCTGGTTAAGTAAGAGAGGGAGGCAGGAGTGAGTAATGATTTAAAAGGCTCTTTCTCTTGATTGTCTTGAAATGATCCAGGAGATGAGTAAGATATCCTCTTGTGGTGGTCTGTGGCTGGATGTGAGATTTAGTACTGAGTTTATAATTATTAAGAACATTGATATGTTACTGTGCTACATAAAAAATTAGACTGTATAAGTCATTAGCCATCTTCGTCTTTAAATAGAACATTAAGAAAAAGAAGTGTCCTATGCTTTTGCATTATGTGCACACATAATTAAAATTATTGAAATTCCTTCCAGATGGCATTATGGATTCACAATGTGTGATTCATTAGTTATTACTTTTCAACGATAAACTCATTTAAAATTAGAACACTAGCAGAGGAGATCACATAGTATTGTAATGTCCTTGGGTGGATTATTATAATGGGATGAATTTCTGAACTGTAATACTCTCTAATAACAAGACTTATAGTTTGAAACCCTTAATGACAATTAAATCTTCTATACTTGGAAATGGATTTGAGTAATATTAAATCATAAACAGCAAACTAAAGAAGCTTGCTTTATATAGTGGCTCACTTTGGAACATAGTATTAGCCAATGGAAAGTGATGAAGTCTGACATGCTGTCCTTTGAGAAAGTAAAAAATTAATAGGTAATATATTGTTGAGAAGGGCATGGCAACCCACTCCAGTATGGACAGAGGAGCCTGATGGGCTGCAGTCCATGGGGTCACAAAGAATCGGACACAGTTAAGCATATACACAGTATATTGCTACAGCTGGAAATAATAGTGTAGGCATTTAACACTTCAAATAGTTTTTGATGTCTCATCTGTGAGTCATAATTCACAGTTTAATACAGATTCTAGACTAATTTGTGGATATGTCTGAAAAGGCCAGGGAATAATAGTCCTTCCTTTGAATTCACTGAAGTTCAGTCATACCAGTTAAGAAAGATCGTCTTTCTTCTTCACTTTCTTTCTCAAGAGGTCTTTTGTATTTTTTAAATAATTTTTATTAGAATATAATTGATTTATGGTGGTATGTTAGTTTCTACTGTACAGCAAAATGACGCAGACATGATTCTTTTCCCATATAGGTCATTACAGAGTATTGAGAAGAGTTCCCTGTAGGTTCTTATTATCTATTTTCATCTCATAATAGTTTATTTCAGTTTAGAACTCTGAATATTAGGCTATGTGTACTATCCTTAGGGGTGCTAACTCTTAGGTGGTTTCAGTTCAGTTGCTCAGTCGTGTCTGACTCTTTGCGATCTCATGGACTGAGCATGCCAGGCCTCCCTGTCCATCACCAACTCCCGGAGCCTACTCAAACTCATCTCCATTGAGTCAGTGATGCCATCCAGCCATCTCATCCTCTGTCATCCCCTTCCTCTCCTCCCTTCAATCTTTCCCAGCATCTGGGTCTTTTCCAGTGAATCAGCTCTTTGCATCAGGTGGCCAAAGTATTAGAGTTGCAGCTTCAACATCAGTCCTTCCAGTGCATATTCAGGACTGATTTCCTTTAGGATGCACTGGTTGGATTTCCTTGCATTCCAAGGGACTCTCAAGAGGCCAAAAGCACCACAGTTCAAAAGCATCAATTCTTCAGCACTCAGCTTTCTTTATAGCCTAACTCTCCCATCTATACATGACTACTGGAAAAACCATAGCCTTGACCAGACGGACCTTTATTGGCAAAGTAGTGTCTCTGCTTTCTAATATACTGTCTAGGTTGGCCATAACTTTTCTTCCAAGGAGCAAGCGTCTTTTAATTTCA
>SJYC01147293.1:0-10688 GCA_006408675.1 Madoqua kirkii
TAATGAGATGGATGAAACTGGAGCCGATTATACAGAGTGAAGTAAGCCAGAAAGAAAAACACCAATACAGTATACTGACACATATATATGGAATTTAGAAGACAGTAATGATGACCCCGAAAGTGAGACAATATAAGAGACACAGAGGTATAGAACGGACTTTTGGCTTCAGAGGGAGAGGGAGAGGGTGGGAAGATCTGGGAGAATGACAACGAAACATGTATACAATCATATGGGAGATGAAGCACCAGTCTATGTTCAATACAGGATACAGGACGCTTGGGGCCGGTGTATGGGATGAACCGGGGGGATGGGCAGGGAAGGGAGATGGGAGGGGGCTTTAACATGGGAAGATCGTCTACACCTGTGGCTGATTCATGTCAATGTATGGCAGAACCAATACAGTACTGTGAAATGGAATAAGCATTAAACAAAAATTAAGAAAAAAAAAGTGTGGTCAAACTAAGCTTGACCAGCTATTTCTGGAAGTTACCCATCTTTAGATCATTTTTTTTAATAGGTCATTTTAAATGTGCATTTGAAATCACTTACTGACCTTGTCTGTATGTTGGGACAAAGGGACTAAGATTGCCCTCAGGACCTTTGTGAGGCAGTAGAACATGTATTTGGTGGCGATGGTGATGATGCAGAGATAGTGATTCATGGAGTGCTCTGGGAGCCCAAAAGAGCCCCAACCGTCTTCATAGCTACTTCAGCACTTTCTGATCTCATGATTCCTTTTATATTCTTTTGAGATATCTGAGTGCTGGATACTATGACTGCATCAGTGTACAGGACAGATGTCTCTGTTCCCCTAGTGTTTAAACTTAAGTTGGGAGACCAAGAAAAATAATTAAGTAACTGTATAGTTACTATTATGAAAAGTATCATACAAGAAGAGATCAAAGGTTGAGGACAGGTAGGAATATGTCTGCATCGGAAGAAGTGGCCTCCTTGAGGAGTCGGCCATCAGGCAGCCTTCAGAAGCGGCCTTGAAGAGCGGGGAAGGAACAGTCCAGGCAGAAGGAGGGGCGCCTGACCTTGCCTGGAGCCCCTTGGGTGTGTAGTGCCCTCACCTGAGGTCTTGGTAGTGACAGTGGAAAGAATCTTCAGAGAAAAACTGGGATGCCGAAAGTAAGAGGGTTTTTCACTCTACAGCTTTGGGAGCCAGGAAATAAGAAAAGATAGTGATGTTTCCACTCCAGAGCTCATAAGCCAAGGTTATTTATCCTTGAGTGCACATTGGTAGAATGCTCGACATACGGTAGGCGTGTGTTATTGTGCATATAGACACATAGATGTTTTATACATTTATTGACTTAAGTGACTGGTTAATTGTCCCTTATGTATTAGAGCTTTTTTTTTCTTTCTTTAATTAGGGTAAAAATTCTTTTGAGGATGAGAAAAATATCATACACATTTATATGCCCCAATATTAGATAAAGCAATAAATGCTGTTGATTTATCATTGATTGCTTGAGTTAAGTTCAGAAATTACACAAACCAATAGCCTTTTTTCTTATCCAATAACCGTGAAAATGACTAAAATCACATGACTAAATAAATTAGAAAGTGGTAAGAACTTGCCTGCCAATGCAAGAGACATAAGAGATGCAGTTTCAATCCTTGGGTTGGGAAGACCCCTGGAGGAGGGCATGACAACCCATTCCAGTATTCCACCTGGAGAATCCCATGGACAGAGGAGCCTGGCAGACTGTGGTCCGTAGAGTCTCACAGAGTCGGACACGACTGAAGTGACGTAGCACACACTCAATGCACTGATAGAAAACAAACTAATACTTCCTTGATTGTTTGGTTTTCTCCAAATAGAAATTGAGAGCCAAAATATATAAATTCCTAAATTTTATAGATCCCATGGTTGTCACTGGCTAAAATTTTAAGAAAGGAGTACTTTGGGTTGTGTTATATATCCATAATGTAATTTAGCACTGTTTATTAATATCATCTGTGATATAGTCTTAAGTGGTATCAGTAAATGGAATCTAAACTAAATTTGTCTTCCTTCTTGAATTTCTCTGTTCACTTTTACAAAAATGCATCTGAAAGTGTGTTTATACTCACAAAAGATTAACATTTTTTAAGTTGCCTATTAAGTCAGTTGCCACAAGTCGTATCATTTTAATATAATCCTTAAAAAAAACTTAGCATGGAACCTAGCTTTCAAATCTATATTTCCATAGAGCTTCTCCTAAATCTTAATTTTTTCCAGTTTGAGATATAATTGATGTATAACATTGTATAAGTTGAAGGTGTGCAGTGTGTTGATTTGATACATTTATACATACTGCAAATGATTGTGTTAGCACCTCTGTGGGGTCAAATTATTACCAATTCTTTTTTGTGGTGAGAACATTCAAAATCTACTCTTAGTAACTTTGAAGTATATAATACAGTATTGACTATAATCACTTTGCTGTTTATTAGATTCCCAGAACTTATTCATCTAAGAGCCAGAAGTCTGTACTCTTTGACCAACAGCTTGATTCCTTTCCCCCAGCCCAATCCCCTGATAACTGCCTCTGAGGTCTTTGTTTCTCTGCATTCAGCATTTTAGATTCTACATGAAAGAGATAGCATATAGTGTTTGTCCTTCTCTGACGTACTTAGCTTAAATGTTCTTAAGATCCATCCATGTTGTGGCAAATGAAAACGTGTACTTCTTTTTCAGTTCAGTCGCTCAATCGTATCTGATTCTTTGAGACCCCATGTACTGTAGAACTCCAGGCTTCCCTGTCCATCACCAACTCCCAGAGCTGGCTCAAACTCATGTCCATCGAGTCGGTGATGCCATCCAACCATCTCATCCTCTGTTGTCCCCTTCTCCTCCTGCCCCTAGTCCCTCCCAGCATTAGGGTCTTTTCCAGTGAGTCAGCTCTTCGCATCAGGTGGCCAAAGTATTGGAGCTTCTGCTTCAGCATCAGTCCTTCCAATGAATATTCAGGACTGATTTCCTTTAGGATTGCATGGTTGGATCTCCTTGCAGTCCAAGGGACTCTCAAGAGTTTTCTCCAACACTACAGACCAAAAGCATCAATTCTTCGGCGCTCAGCTTTCTTTATAGTCCAACTCTCATATTCATACATGACCACTGGAAAAAACCATAGCTTTGACTAGACAGACTTTTGTTGGCAAAGTAATGTCTCTGCTTTTTAATATGCTGTCTAGGTTGGTCATAGCTTTTCTTCCAAGGAGGAAGTATCTTTTAATTTCATGGCTGCAGTAACCATCTGCAGTGATTTTGGAGCCAAAAAATAAAGTCTGTCACTGTTTCCACTGTTTGTCCATCTATTTGCCATGAAGTGATGGGACTGGATGCCATGATCTTCGTTTTCTGAATGTTCAACTTTAAGCCAACTTTTTCACTCTCTTCGTTCACTTTCATCAAGAGGCTCTTCAGTTCCCCTTCACTGTCTGCCATAAGGATGGTGTCATCTGCATATCTGAGGTTATTGATATTTCTCCTGGCAATCTTGATTCCAGCTTATTTTCAGTGGCTGAATAATATTTCATTGTGTATATACCACAGCTTTACTGTTTATTAATGGACACTTAGGTTGTTTCCATATTTTGGCTATTGTGAGTAAACGCTGCAGTGACCATGGGATTGTAAGTCTTTAATTTGTTTTTTAAAAATTAGTAACAATCACAGTGATATAACTTAACTATTTGAAAAGCAAAAAAAAAAAAATCAGTCATTACCAGCCCATAAATTATTTACGTCAGAACTTTACTAATTTGGGAAACATATATAATAGAAACTCTTCTAAAGGTGAACTGTGTAGTTATTTGGGTTGATTTTCTGAAAGCCGTTTATAAACCAAGTAAACTTCAAGGCATATTTTAGTGCCAAGAGCCTAGATTTAGCAGAATCTGCATCATTTGTGGAAAAGAGCATAGCAAATAGTAACAATGCCCTTGAAGTCATTACACAGATAATCATATGTTTTATAAAATTATTTACTTTTACATGTAAACGTAAGTAAACCATCTCTATAATATAAAGTCTTTTGATTTTGAGTTACGTAGTGACTGGGATGTCTATTGTTTTCATATCTTCAAAAAGAAGTATAGAGATCCTACTATATTAGTCAATCCATATTTATAACCATTATCCATTTCAAAATACGTTTTGCAAATTCTGCTGTGGTGTTGAAGGCCTTTGGAATAATAACTTAAATCTGTTTAATTCATACTTTATCAGACTCTCCAAGAATTTGATCCAACTTTCTCATTTTCATTTCATTTCTGATAAGTATTGATATAATCTGATAATTGGACTGCCCCAGTGGCTCTGCAGTAAAGAATCCGCCTGCAACGCATCAGGCATGGATTCAGTCAGGAAGACCCCCCTGGAGAAGAGAGTGGCAGCCCACTCCAGTACTCTTGCCTGGGAAATCCAATGGACAGAGGAACCTGGTGGGCTGCAGTCCATGGGGTCGCAGAGTCAGAGTCGGACACAACTTAGTGACTCCACAACGGCAGATCTGATGATTATTGAATTTTATTAGTCCATATTCTAAGCTAGTTGAAAGGTACTCACCTGAATGCCATTCTCAACACCCTTGTATATAGCGGCATATAGCCTATTATAAACGGCAGAGCAGAGGAACAGCGCTGTGAAAAATGGCATTATGGTTTAATTGGAAAAACATTAAGGCAGGAGTCTTACTTCAAGTTTTAGCTCTGTTGTTATATAGGAAAGTCCCCATCTGTAACAACATTTGAATTTAATAGACAGTTAATTGAGCTACTTAAGCTTGGTATATATGAAGCCCACATCACTGATCTTGGTATCATACGTGATAGTTTCACACAAACAAAAAATCTTCCAAAGTCACAGATTACAGAAGAAGTGTTAGGGCAAGGGACATTCAAGTTTATGGAATGTTTACGTTCAAGTCTGTCACTGTTGCTAGAAAAACAATACAAAGCAAATATCCTGCTGACAGTGATTTTAATTGTATCATCTTCCTATTGCTAAAGTGGTGACCCTTGCTGAACTAATCTGAAACTGGAGTACAGCCAGTCTGCATCAGCTTGGCCAGTAAAGTTGGTTCTTGGAGTTTGGGTTCCATCCAGGCCGAGTAGGCAGACTTTAGAGGGAAATAGGAAAAAAAGGTCTGTCTTGATAAGAGTCAATCAGAGCAAACTAAGCTGTTAGGAATTCTGAGCTATATTGCCTTAGTACCATCTCCTTTTTTTAAAGTTCATTTGCATAATTCTTTTGATCAGGGCCCTTACTTTTCCATATGATATATATAGCTCATGTATACTTTAAATATATGAAGTTAATAATGATGATCTGCCTCAACTAAAAAGCGGTAATAGTTGCAAGTAAAATTTTGTTCATGCTACAATTCAAACTTAAGTGATTTGAAGTTAGGTCTTTTGACTCTGGCTTCATTTTTTAAAACAAATTTAAACTGAAATGTGGGGCTTCCCTGGTGGCTCAGTGATTTAAAAAACCCCTCCTGCCAACGCAGGAGACGTAGGTTTGATCCTTAGGTCGGAAAGATCCCCTGGAGGAAGGCTTGGCAAACCACTCCATTATCTTGCCTGGGAAATGCCATGGCAGAGGAGATTGAAGGTGGGAGGAGAAGGGGATGACAGAGGATGAGAGGGTTGGATGGCATCACCGACTCAATGGACGTGAGTTTGAGTGAACTCCAGGAATTGGTGATGGATAGGGAGGCCTAGCCTGCACAGTCCATGGGATTGCAAAGAGTCAGACATAACTGAGTGACTGAACTGACTGACTGAGGACCCTGGTGGGCTACAGTCCATGGGGTCACAAAAGAGTTGGACACAACTTAGTGACTAAACAGCAACAGCAAACTGAAATGCAAAAGTTCTCTGTGAGTATCAAGTAATGATCAGCTAGATTATTGATTACAGTTGGTTTCTAAAAGAATGAAATTTTTTATAACAAGAAATTGGAAATCAGATTTTATTGAAAATCATATTTTCAGTAAATATAGTTACTGAATAATTTCTACTCAATTTTAGTTTTGACAAAATCTCTGTTAACAGCATCTTTTCCATTCTGCCAATATGGTGATTTTTATTCATAATGTTTTTCCTCAGCAGTACTAAAGATTGTGCTGAACAATTTTTAGGATGGACTTTAAAAGTGACCTACTTTGCAAGAAAATTTATTAGCCTCTAAAACTTATGGATGGACAGATAAAAATACTCATTTTTTTCTTGAATAAAGAAGGATGATTATAATGCTCTTACCCTATAAATAAAAGGACAGGCTTAATATTAATTGATCTCATTTTTTTGTAGAAGATAGATGTGTATTCATAACAGATAAGAGAAACATAATTCTTTATTTAGTATGTAAGTCTGTTTCCCTGAAGATACCTCCCCAATAGAATACTCTAACATCAAGTTCTGCCTAAGTTTCCGTGGAAGTTTTTAGTCACTAATCAGTTTTTATAAGAGGGAAACCAACACAAGTATTGACTTGCATGAAGGTAATAGATGCATAATTTACAATATTACTTGGAGTAAATTCTTTTCTTTTCTCATTTGTGAACTAGCAGTAGGCCCACTAGATAGCTTTTTCTCCTTCCCTTACACCCTCTCTTCTCACCCTTCACAGTCAGAAATCAACCATACCACTTTATGACAATCATTTTTGTTAACTTAGTCTCTTACTCCTCATTAGCTTGATAAATTTATTCTTAGGTCTACACCAAAGGTTTAAACTTATAAATAGTATTCCTATAGTACCCAAAGGTGACAGCAAAAGTCATCAACTGTATACCTGGTGTGGTTTCACTTGCATTATATCTAAGTTATTTACTTCATTAATCAAAAAATCTCCTGTGAAATATTTAATGTGAAATCTTTTTAGCTTTATAGCTCACTGAAGACTCTTTCGGGATTCTTTATTGCCTGTACATATACAAAAGGCACTAACATTTGACTGTTAGGTGATTTCTTCAAGGGTACTTTTATTTGGGCTGTTTACTCCTCAAAACCAATGAGACGAGTTAGTATTAATCCTAGTTTTACAGATGAGGAAACAGACGCAGTGAGATTATATTACCTGCCTGAGGTCGTACAGCTAGCAAGTGACTAGAACCATGATTTAAACCACATCAATAGCAGAGTTCTGAGCCTGTGCCTTTTGAAAATTGAGATGTAACTATAACATTGTGTTAAATTTTGATGTTGCTGAGCCTATACTTTTAATCACTGTTTCACAGTTTGTTCCTGCTTAATGTATACTTTTAACAGAATTCTTCACAACTTGGAAATTTCTGTCTACAAACTGATACAGCTATGCATCAGACATTTTGAAGTAATTTGCTTCAGATTAATAACTTCCTTGGAAAAGTCAATGGTGTTTCAGTTTCTTTACCAGAACTAAGCCAAATTCTGTAGTTTAGCTGATTCTAGATGGTCCTTTGATAAGACAACACTGTTATTTACATACTACCAGGAAAAAAACCAGGGACGGAGGAGCCTGGTGGGCTGCCGTCTGTGGGGTCGCACAGAGTCGGACACGACTGAAGCGACTTAGCAGCAGCAGCAGGAGAAAACATTGTCAGTTTAAACTGACTATAACAGCTCTTTCAGATATATTTATACATAGATGTTAATATATCTGTGTTAAGACTTTGGTATGTATGTAATGGATGTAAGATAAATGGTTTAAAAGTTCCTATAATTTCATCAAATTCAGAGTCCAACTGTTTGATTCACTTCGATTCTGTAATTTATGTCCAGTTTTTCAACCCAGTATTGTCTTTTGGGGCTGTCAATAACAGTGTTTCTTTAAAGACTTTACTCTTGTCTCTGAGATTTTCTTCCAAGCCATTGTTTATTAAAAGCTTTAATACGTAAATTCCAATTCCGTTGTGAACACTATGTTTCCTGAGTGTGACCGTGCGATTTCCAGTTCATGGCAGGTCTGTCTTTAAAACTTCATGGCAACCGTGTCTTCATCTGTTTGCCGGTAGCCGTCACATTCTGTATTGTGTGTTAATGCAGACATACCAGGCTCTGTGCGAAGATAAGGGATTGTGAGACAGGGAAGGAATCTGAGCTGGAAAGTAAAACTTGGGAGATTTTTATGGCAGATACCGAAAGCAAGGGTCAGAGGAGGCAGCAGTCTAGAGGCAGATGCCTAAAGAAGAGAAGGAACGGAACAGTGGGACCATCTGGTACGAAGGTCCCAAGGATAAGCACAAGGATCAAGAAGTTGCTAGAATTACAGCCAGCTTTGAGAGGCAACTTGTTAGGCATTTAGGCAAATTTAGGCGTTCAGCTATATCTAGTAGAAAAATCCTTTAGTATACTAGGCTTTTTAAATACTGTTTATAAACAATACAAAGTTACTCTCCTTTCATTTAAGAGGTATTTCTTTCCTATTTTTAAAAGGATAACTCATATTGTATCAATAAAGCGTTTGTTGCTCAGTGGAGCCAGCTTGGGTCCAGTGGGCCGCCACGAGAGCTCCTGGGGACACGGATAGGCTGACGTCCGTGGCGGCCGCTTCTGCGTTCTCGGGCGAGGAGGGGCAGTGAGGAGAGGAACCCACAGGCAGGTCCTGAGAGCGAGCAGCGTCTGGGGTGCTGGCCTCAGCCCTCCTACATTCAGTCAGGAGCCACCTCCCTACCAAGGTTAATGTTGAGAGGTGAGCCTGTTGCAACCTGTTCTTGGATTCTCTTTCAAAAGCTTCTCTGGATATTTTTCATGGTTTTACACAATTAACGCGATCATTAGGAAGTATATAGAAAGAACTGCCTTTTCAGAGATTGATAGTGGATGCTGGACCAGGAGGTATGGAAAAAAGGCTGCTTTCTTCAGCCCTGTAACTAACCGTTCACGTACAGGATTCACTCCACAGGTTAAATAAGTGCATTGTTTGTGCCTAAGACTCTAATTTTGTTACATCTGTTAGATAGTACTTTTGAACAATTTTTTCTGTTAGATTTTACGTAACTAATTTAATGAAGTTTACTACTTTCTTTCTGATGTTAGGTAAAAAAAAAAACAACGGTAAAATTCCAGTTTAAGGAGCGTTTCAAATGATGTTTTTGGAGTGTTTTGAACTCCCTCATCTGACTTCTAGAGCTGAAGCCAACAGGAAACCATCTGGTCCTTTTTGAAGGGAAACTTTACCAAACAGTCACCAGAATAAAGAATTATTTTGCCCTTAGTCCTGCTACAGACATGAGCTCATAGTGGTCTTTCAGTATCTCTTCTGACTCTAATGTGTGCAGCTAAACAGTTTCTTCATGAACAGTTAATGTGAAACTATCAAAATTGTACCTGTAAAAAAAGGACCAAGTTAGTAGCTAGAGAACCCCAACATTTATTAAACAAGTATTCTGAAATGTAACATGTCAATTAAAAATTTGAGTATCAGAATTAATCCCAAGGTATTTATTACAGCTAAAAATCAGTCTGTGGCCCGGAGGAATGTGATATCTTAGAGTTGTAGATTAAAGCGAGGAACAACGCTTTCGCAAAATTGCAAGAATGTGCCAAGCATTTAATATTATATGTAAGAGCTGATCACATCTGACATAGCTCACATGTGGACCTTCCTTCAGTTTACTCTAGAATTCAATATAAGCTGAAATTGTAGAGGATATTCTAATATACTGAATGGTGAAAGGATATATAATGAAGCTGTAAAGAGAAAACAGAGCAGATTGACAAAAAACCAAAAACATCTGATTTCCCGAGCTGTGCTCTAGAAAGACAGATTATTAAAGGAGTAGCTTATAAAGTACAGGAAGCAAGAATGTTCCCAAAGATTCAGATTTACTAATAAAGATGAAAGTTTGGTTGATACTGCTAAACTGCCTTAATGACACATACTTATTTACCTCGGAAACAAATATAAAAAATGCAGAAACACAAAAACTTAGCCTTGAACTGCTTTGCTATAGTGTTCATTTTGGGTCTGTTAGGTCTCACGTTGTTACAGTTTACTGTACTCATGTGCAATATGCATGAAAATATTTGATGTGACGATTTCATCAGCATTTGTTTTTTAGTGCACTCAGCAGTACTTTGAGGCTCTGCAGAGGAAATAAGAAAAAGGTTAATGGGAACCCATTGATCAGCTTCTCTGTGGCCAGACATCACTACTTAAAATGTATTAGAGGTTCAGAACATGTTCAGGGATATGAAGTTACAACAGGTTATAGTATTGCGAAGCCTTGTATGTTCATCTTTGTGTTTCCTGTTCCAGGGGTGTTGTTTTGGGTTTTTCCTGTGCAAATCCACTTTGCGTGCACCTTGCCCATGCCCCACCCCTCTCCTTTGTGTGTCTCTGCCTCTCTGATCCCATCTCTCCTGTCTGCTGCTTATTACCGTCTCCAGTTGCCCTCACCTCCTTCCTTTTTGTTTGCAGCTCTTTTGTCTCACAGCTGTTCTTCCCTGCCCACCCAGTCTCTTCCCATGCCAGCAAATACAGAGTGGAGAAGCTTAGAGACCATTCTACGCATTTTAAGAAGACCTGACTTTCCAGCTCTTGGTATTTGTAGTCCCACAGGTCACAGAAAGAGTATCTAGGAGGGCTTAGAAGGACTTTTTTTTTTCCTTTTAGTTGTGTGATGTTTTTTATTTGAAGTATAATAAATAGTAAAATTCATCTGTTCTAGTATCTAGTTGTGTGAGTCCTGACAAATGTGGCATCT
>SJYC01147295.1:0-40585 GCA_006408675.1 Madoqua kirkii
CCTTCTCACTTAACAGAATTGTGTTTGTAATAGAAAATTGTCTTTGTTGAGATACTTAACTCTGGGTAACTTAACAAGTAGAACATAAAATGAGGAAAAAGTGATTGGTTTAGTTTTGTTCTATAAGTGACATTGGAATTCTGTCAGAATTGTTAGTACCAAGTTCAGTTTATTGCAGCAGATTTTTATATTGGGGGCATTTAAAAACTCTGAATAAGATAAAATAAATCCACTTGATTTATTTATTAAATAAATCAATTTCAAAAGAAATACTTATATTTATTTATTTGATAGGTTTTATTCACTAGGAGCATTTAAATGAAATATTTGTGTTTTTATTCTTTGTGGGTAGTCTTTGAAACATTTTTGAATTATAAACCAACTCTTAGAACTGAGTACTGATGTCTCTTTAAAGTAACAACAGTCAGTGTAATGGATGGAATTTTCTTCCTTTCCTTTAGTTCAGCAATCAGCAAACACTGGGAGGCTGAACTGGCCACCCTCAAAGGAAACAATGCCAAACTCACTGCAGCCCTGCTGGAGTCTACTGCCAACGTGAAACAGTGGAAGCAGCAGCTTGCTGCGTATCAGGAGGAAGCAGAGCGGCTGCACAAGCGGGTAAGTGCAGGGCCGCCGTCCACAAGGACTGACGGCCAGCAGATTTTCTTAATTTACCTGCAGATTCAGCACAGGGACCTCTTCTGGAGACTTTTGTTGGTTATCAAAACATATATATGGGTTGGATTATATGTGGTTTTATTGGTTAAGAAAACAATTTTCTGTAGTTTCCTGAGAATGAAGGAATTTGGACAGCTTTGGAGTCCAAACACCCAGTTTCACATTCCTGTTGTGCCACTTGTTAGCTGTCTGACCTTTGGTAACTTATTCCCCTCTTTCTGTTCAGTATTCTTATCTGTAAAATAGGAACAATAATATAGACTCTGTACAATTCCTGAGAAAATTGAGAATCAGAACTGACTTGTAATTACACTGAAGCAATTATAATGCTTTTATTATTTTACTTTATTTCTTAGAGAACAATTTGAAAAATACAGGTAGAAAAGTCTTTATCAAAGTTAAAGATAATAACTTTAATTAGAAATATGGGGCAATAATACAAATATGGGGCAGTAAAAGAAAAATTAGTATCAAAAGACCAAACAATTTCTTATAAAAGAATTTTTTAATCCAAAATATATCCATTCACCCAACAGGAAGCCAATGCCACTAGTTTCTGTTTTTAAAAATGATTTTTAGGACGTGAACTGCTTCCTAGACGTTAGGAAATGGGCTTAGTATCAGAGCAGAATTTGAGGAGTACGATAAGACCAGGATGACAGGGGAGGTAAGACTGAAGTTAAATAGAGACAGGAGGGAGAGGAAGAAGCTGAGTAAATACCTTTCTATCCTAAGTTTAAACTTAATTCATGAGGGGAAGAGGGAAGTTGTTGTTTAATGAGGATAGTGTCCCATCTTGCAAGATGAAAAGCTCTGGAGATCTATTTCACAGCAGTGTGAATATACTTAATGCCACTGAAGTGAAAGTGAAGTCGCTCAGTCATGTCTGACTCTTCGCGACCCCATGGACTGTAATCTACCAGGCTCCTCCATCCATGGGATTTTCCAGGCAAGAGAACTGGAGTGGATTGCCATTTCTTTCTCCAGCGGATCTTCCTGACCCAGGGATTGAACCCCTGTCTCCAAATACCACCGACCTGTATGTTTAAAAATGGTTAAGAGGATAAATTTTTACTGTGGTTTTCATTGTGTTTGTTTTTTTTTTTTTACCACAATTAAAAAAAAAAACACTTAGGATAATTGATTTATAATCCAAGAAAACATTCATTGAGGAGCTATCCTTTTTATGTATTCCCTGACCCTGAGAGGTTTTTGCTTTAAGTACTCAATTGAATTTTAAAGAATTTACAAAACAAAATATTTTTATTCACTCACATATTTTCCAGTGCTCTTCTTTCCTTCCTATAGATCTGAATTTCCACCAGGTATCATTTCTCTTCATTCTGAGTAACCTTCTTTCAGATTTTTTTGTACTTCAAGTACACTGGCAACAAATTCTCTCAGCTTTTGTATATATGTATGTGTATAGATAGAGAGATTTTTATCTTTATTACAGGTTGTGTTTTCCTATTTCTTCATATGTCTAGTCATTTTTTAAAAATATAAATTTATTTATTTTAAATGGAGGTTAATTACTTTGCAATATTGTATTGGTTTTGCCACAGGTATACACGTGTTCCCCATCCTGAACCCCCGTCCCACCTCCCTCCTCGTACCATCCCTCTGGGTCGCCTCAGTGCACCAGCCCCAAGCATCATGGTAAATGAGATGATGTTATAGAGCCCATAGATTCTGTTATCTGCCTCTGAGTATTCAGGGTTCATTTTTGTTGGAGCAAGCAGTGAGATTCCTGGTAGCGTGTCGCCATCCCTTAGTATCTGATGGGGATTGGTTCTAGTGCACCACCCCCTGTCCCACCTCACAGGAAGTAAAATCCATGAATGCTCAGGTCAAGGGGCATATGTCTCAATGCTTACGTCATGTGGCATAACACAGTCATCCCTTTGCATCCATAGGCTCCCCATCCACCATGAGTATAGAGGGCTGGCTGTACTTTGAAGTTTTGGAGGTATAATTCTGCTTTAGCATTTGGTTTATTTCCATTTTGTTCTTAATTCAAGGAGATTTTTTGAGTCCTTGGAAATCTTTATTTCTAAGGCATAATCCTCCTGGGGTTTCAGTGGGAAGCTTGAAGTGCTTACTAAGAAACCCAATTTGGTGTTGACGCTAACCTCAAAGTGTGTTCTCAGTGGTGAGCACTGCCACACCGTGATGCCTTTTCATTCTTCCAGCATTTCGCCCACACCCCCGAACCCCTGTGATTCCTGCTTTTGCATGTTTACTTCAGAAATCAGCCGAAGATTTGAGGGATGTCTGTGTGCTTTTTAAGAGCTCTTTTTTTTTCATACAGTTCCTTGAATTTCGATTTGCTTCAGTTGTCCTAAGGCATCCCCAGTTCCTCAGACTTCTTTGGAAAAATAAGAGCTCAGATTTTTGCTTGCATTCTAGTCAGGCAGTGTGGCTGGACTGCACAGCGCCTTCAGGCAAAAGGACATGTAAAAATGTGTGTCTCACTCAGTATGGTGCTTCCTTTCGGTCTTTTGCCCAATTTGGTCACTCACCAGGGCCTTCTAACAGTTGGTGTTTACATTTTGCCCATGATTTTGTTATCTGGGTGAAAGTTAACCCAGTAAAAAATACTCTAGCCTTATCAAGACTGGAACTGCTCATGAGGAATGTGTTGCCTAATGCACAAAGAAAACTCATATATATTAGACAATAGGGGAAGATTCCCAGGATTTTTGAACAGATGTTCCGTGTTGTGGACCAGAAGACAGGGAACCCCAAGCACCGAGGAGGTGGAAATGGCTTTCTAGAGAAGGGCATCCTAAGCTCAGTACTGGGGGGTTGGTTAGTTCTGAATGGTTTTCAAAGGTAAGAGGAGACATTCTAGTTAAATCAACAAGATGGGTATTAGCATGGTTTGTTGAAAGTTCATACATACTAGGTGTCTGAGCAATGAGATATGTACATAGTTTGCAGCTAGCTTTGGGGGTGCTGAGAGGTTAGATGTGAGGCTGTGAGAAGGATGAGCTTTGAGAGGCTTTGAGTGGGGCAGTCACACAGTGAAAGATGGGTGTTAGCAGTTTTCAGAAGACATAAAAATAGACAAAGGGTATAATTAGGTCCAGTGGCAGGCCATTGGTTTTGTTTACACCTGTATAACAAGGGTCTGTGCAAGGCTATTAGAGCATGAGCAGAAACCAAGAAAATGATATGGGAGGAGAGTGACAGAACATGGTGTTAATTAACCATTTGGAAACTGTGAGGGAGAGAGATTTGCTGTTTCCTGAATAGTCTACACTTTACTGTATTCTAACCAATCAGAATGCATGAGCTCCTGACATATGGAGGATTTTGATAAGGTGTGTGTCTTTATGTTGACTTCTGTTTTGACTAATTTGGGATGGCAAAGCTTTAGAGACAGAGACAGTGTCCTTCTCTGTCCTTTAAAAAAACAGCAAGTGCCCATTAAAAGAAGGCAAGTTGCTGTCTGGGCTCTCGGTGAATTTGTACTGCATAGAGAACTCTTCTCTTTTGCTGTAAGAGACCCTGCTGATGTGAAGATATTCTAGTATCAAGTGATTTAAGTTGTATTTTAAGCATATCTTCTCTTCCAGATTCCTTTACATTTTAGAAATGTATTTGAATATTTTCTCACTTCTGCAAGGCCAGTTTTCAGAACCCGTATTTAATTTAAAGGCTACAGATGGAGGGCAGATGGCTGGTTTTGAATTTGTTTTCAGAAAACGTTTTTAAGGAAGACTTTTATTATAGGGGTTTTCTACTGTCATTAATCACTTAATTTAAGTTTTCCTAACTTTTTCATGACCAAGTCTAGCTGTCGTCTTTGGTCTTTTTCCTTAGTCCTAAATTGATATTTTTAAAGAATCATTTCTGCTCATTCTACCCTGTCTTAATATTTCTCACAGTTAATTTTCATATACAGATTCAAAATTCATTATACACCTATGAAGGACTTACTGTATGTCTTCAGCAAGAAATCTTGTGAAATTGTCACGATTTAGGTTATGTTCTCGTTTGATTTTAGGTGACTAGCTTGAATGTGTTAGTAGCCAAGCAAACGCCGTGCATACCCATAAGACAGAACTAAATCAGACGATACAAGAACTGGAGGAGACCCTGAAGGTGAAGGAAGAGGTAACTGGCTGCTTCTCACTCATCTGTAATCTCACTAAAATATGTGTACAGTATTGGAGTCTGTATCTGATTTAAGGGTATTTCATGCAGTAAGGTGGTGGGGTGTTTTAGATTGAAATTTTTATGAGTGATACTAAGCTTGTCCACATTTTCCCCATCGCTGTGTCTGTTGTTATGAATTATGGTGAGGCAGTCAGACTGAGATACTGCCTCTTTTCTTCTGTATGAGAGTTGCATTCATACAATCAACAGAAAACCATTAGAAGTTAAATGAATTTTACAAGCTGTTGCTTTTTCTAGTTTCCAGTCAAAAGATTTAATACCTCAGGAAAGAGTTATATCCACAAAGCTTGAAGCAATCTTAAAATGTTCAGATTGCTGTTTCTAAGCCATGCTGTACCAAAGCCACCGCGCTGACTTGCTTCAGATTATTCTGTGCTAGACAGCATGCCCATTAAGAGGAATTTAGCCCTTGCATTCAGTATAATGGAAATTTTTTAAACACCCTTTTTGTAAGGACGGGGACAGTAATTTCAGGGAAAAACAAGGCCTTCTCTTTCCTTGATATAGTTAAAATATTATTGTTAAAAATATTTCACTACTTTTTCCAGGAAATAGAAAGATTAAAACAAGAAATTGATAATGCCAGAGAACTCCAAGAACAGAGGGACTCTTTGACTCAGAAACTACAGGTGAGCTGTAATGAAATTTTTATTCATTTCTCCATAGAAAGTCATCAATCTTTCTTTCATATAGTAATGACTTTTTTCCTTCAACTCAGGTTTGAAGGCTTTTAGTCATTTTTCTTTTCTGGAACTTCTGATTCATGCCTGATGGTTGACTTTTCAAAAATTACTTGAGTCATCTAAGTAGCTTTCCATAATAGATGGTCATTTATAAATTCTTTGTCTTTAGTAAATTATTTTAGAAATGTCTGCTTTTAACATCAAAAGTGCTCTGAACTTAAAGAAAATGTCTCGAATGGAGTCTATTCAAATAGTTTAGGAATTCTGCTCATCTTTTTTCACACTGAACTAATATATGGATTACAGCAGGAGTCGTGCCCTAAGGGAAATCAAGGCAGTGTTCTTTTCCTTTCTTTGCTCTGATTGATTTTACTCACTTTTCTCTGCATGCTTCCTGACTCTTAATTCACATATATGTATCCTGTGTCACTGGTGTCGCCATAGTTAGGGAAGACTTTTTTCAAAATTACAGCCAGACTCTCCTCCTGTCAGCCCAGACGCTTTTTTTATACCTCCTAGCCTCAAGAAGAGTTAGGACCACTTCAAGGTTTGGAGTAGAAACAAATGTAAGTATGTATAGAGTGAGGAATTGGGGACAAAAATTGGTAAGTGGGACCTGGAAACCTAGGATTGGAAGGAGTACCTAGATTGTAATAAGAACGACCAATATTTATTGAGTGCTTACTCTGTACCAGACACTGCACTTCACTTACGCATTAATCCATGTAGAGGTCATATGAGGAAACTAAGGCTTAGATGTGTTAACTTGTTCTACCTGTTTAAATGACAGTAGAGACATTTCATGAAACAAACAAGTTCTTCATATGAAATAGTCTCCTTTTTCTCCCATTACTGACTTTTAGCAGTCTAGGAAAATGTAGGTGCTTGTTTTGATCTTCCCTCTTAAATATTGTTTCTATATTTTAACTGTCCGTGTAGATGAGTGGTTCTTAACTAGGAGTCATTTTGTGCCCCAGGGAACATACATCTATGTGGGGAGACAGTTTTGATTTTTACAGCTTAGATGGTGGAATTGATCTCTAGTAGGTTGGTGCTTCCCAGGTGATGAAGAATCTGCCTGTTTATTCAGGAGACACAAGAGAGGTGGGTTCTGTCCCTGGGTCAGGAAGATCCTATGGAGAAGGAAATAGCAACCCACTCCAGTATTCTTGCCTGGAGAATTCCATGGACAGAGGAGTCTGGCAGGCTGCAGTTCCATGGGGTCACCAAGAATTGGACACAACTCAGCATACACACAGGTTGTAGCCAGGGTTGTTACTGAACATTGAATTATCCAGCCTCAGATTTCAAGAGTGCCAAACTTGAGAAAAACTTGGTGTAGAATAAAAATAAGAAACTTGTGATCAGGGCTGGAACAAATGGTGGAAATGCAGGCTAGTGTTGTCTTCTGGTTTGGTTTGGCGCCCATTGTTTAATTACCTGCTTTGATATAGGTGGTTGCTAAGCATTTACATGATGGGGCTTCCCTGGTGGCTCATTGGTAAAGAGTTTGCCTGCAGTGCAGAAGACTGCCTGCCTCTGTAGGAGACAGAGGTTCGATCTCTGGGAAGGGAAGATCCCTGGAGAACGAAATGGCAATCCACTCCAGTATTCTTGCCTGGGAAACTCCATGGACAGAGGAGCCTGGTGGGCTACAGTCCATGGGGGCGCAAGAGTTGGACACCACTTAGGAACTTCACCACCGCCACCAAGCACTTGTATACATTAGCTCTAACTCCTACAGTAACAGGTGTGGTATCTCCGTTTTCAAAGAAAAAGCAGCAGTTCAGAGGTGTTGACAAGTTTAATTAAGGCACTTAGCTAGAAAATAGTGAAGACTGGATTTTTTTAAATTCCAAAATCTCTATTCTGTCGATATTACCACACCATTTCAGCGGGCAGGCATCCAGGCCCTCCCTAACTATTCTTAGGGAAATTTTTTTTCAATTATGTACACATTTATATTGTCTCAGAGAAAGCGAGAAATGATTCATTCATATCAAACTTCTAAATGTGTTTCAACATCGATTGAGCAGTAATGGAATTTTACAGCTGGCACCTAGAATTGTGACTATCAATTCTTACCTGTTTTTTCATTGAATATCAGAAATACTTATCAAGACAGTCTACCTGGAATAGGACAGAGAAGCTTTCAGAAAACCTAAGAGTGAATTCTAAAAGGCCAGCCCACCAAAATAACCTGTATGTTTTTTCTAGTTGGAAGAAAGTTCCTCCTTTATGGCCTAGTTCCTCCTACCTAAACATCTACATGTCAAAAGTTCCATCACTCTTGAACCTCCATTCTTAAATTCAGTCCAAAAAAATGAGATCATTAGTTTCTGAAATGGTAGAGGAACTTTGAAATTGCAATGCATGGGTTTGGATTGTAGCTATGAATTTGGATAAAAAACATAGTTTGGAAAAATTTTAAGTAGTTTTGATATGATTTTTTTTAGTTTGCAAGTTGTTTTTTCTTTAAATATCAATGTAGCATATGCTCATTGTAAAAAATTTAGAAAGATGTAACTTAACAGAAAAAAAAAAACCATACTCCCATCATCCTAAGGCAAAATGTTGAGAATTTCCTTCCCTCAGTGCTTTTGGGGATAACTTTTTCTTTATGGGAGACATATAGATATCAATTCTTTGTGTTGCTTTCCTACCAATGCTGTATCATAAGGTGCATATGTCATATGGCAATATAGTATTCTCCTGCATAGGTGTACCATAATTTTCTTCCAACATTTTTACAGGGATGGTCATTTGTTTTCAACATGAGTTGTAATAATGTTATAATGTATCTTTTTACATAAACCTTGCCTTTCTCATTATTTCTTTGAGATGAACTTTTAAAGAAGCTTTCCTACCATGCTGTATCATAAGGTGCATATGTCATATGGCAATATAGTATTCTCCTGCATAGGTGTACCATAATTTTCTTCCAACATTTTTACAGGGATGGTCATTTGTTTTCAACATGAGTTGTAATAATGTTATAATGTATCTTTTTACATAAACCTTGCCTTTCTCATTATTTCTTTGAGATGAACTTTTAAAGAATTACTTGGTGTCAATGTTTTGAAATTACTTATGCTGAGAAACTGTCTGGAACAACGGGATACCTGCTGGACATTAGTCTCGTCTCATTTTTGCTTCTGATAGGGAACAAGGGGAACTTATTTTTTTTTTAGTATTACCATTTTTTATTACAAGTTTTAAATATGTTTTTTGTCATCTTTTTGTATCTTGAAGGCACGGAGTGCATTTTTACCTTAATAGTATATGGCATATGCTTGCCTGGAGTTCTAAGTCCCCAGATCTTTAAATGGGCTGGTTTCTAATGTAATTAAGACTTGGCTTACATGTTCAATTCACTGATTTCCCTATTTAAGCACTATTCTGCAGGCCTCCCCACCACCCACTGCTCTGCGTGATATTACCCTGTCTTATTTTCCTTGTAGCAATTAGCACTGAATGAAGTAATCTCATTTTTTTTAATTTATTAAAAAATTTTTTATTTTGAAGTAATTTCACATGGGAAAGTTGCAAGCATAATGTACCTTTCATGTACCTTTCACCTATATCACCAGATGTTAACATTTTTGCCATATTCGTTTTCCTCTTATCATGATGGAATTCTCTCTGTATTCTTTTTTTTCCCAAATGGCTGACAATAAGTTCCAAATGTGATATCCCTTTACCTCTAAACACTTTAATGTATATTTTCTTTTTCTTACATATAATTTTTAAAAACAATTTTAAATCAAGTATAGTTGATTTACAGTATTATGTCAGTTTCTGCTTTCGGCAAAGTGAGTCAGGTATACATACACATATATCCACTCTTTTTTAGATTCTTTTCCCATATAGGTCATTATAGAGTACTGAGTAGAGTTCCCTCTGCTTTACAGTGTTTCAGTTGCTCAGTCATATCCAACTCTCTGTAACCCCATGGACTACAACACGCCAGGCCTCCCTGTCCCTCACCAGCTCCCAGAGTTTGCTCAAATTCATCTGCATTGAGTCAGTGATGCCATCCAACCATCTCATCCTCCATCGTCCCCTTCTCCTCCTTCCTTCAGTCTTTCCCACCATCAGTGTCTTTTCCTACTAGTGAGTCGACTCTTTGCATCAGGTGGCCAGAAGTTGGAGTTTCATCTTCAACATCAGTCCTTCCAATGAATATTCTGCGTTGATTTCCTTTAGGATTGACTTGTTTGATCTCCTTGCAGTCCAAGGGACTCTCAAGAGTCTTCTTATTAGCTCTCTCTTTTATATAGAGTAGTGTGTGTATGTCAGTCCCAATCTCCCAATTTTATCTTTTCCCCTTTGGTAACTGTAAGTTTGTTTTCTACATCTGTGACTCTATTTCTGTTTTGCAAATAAGTTAATTTGTACCCTTTTTTAAACTCTGGGTATGCTGCTGCTGCTGCTAAGTCACTTCAGTCGTGTCCGACTCTGTGCGACCCCATAGATGGCAGCCTATCAGGCTCCACCATTCCTGGGATTCTCCAGGCAAGAACACTGGAGTGGGTATAAGCGATATCATATATTTGACTTCACTTAGTATGACAACCTCTTCAATGTGTATTTTCTAAGAAGAGAACAGTCTCTTACATAACCATCAAAATCAAGAAATTATCAAAAGACTTTATCCTAATTCTCATAATTGTCCTCTTTATAACAGAATATTAAAAATTGTTTTTCTGGTCCGGGATTCATTCCAGGATCACAAGTTACATTTAGTTGTTGTGTCTATTTATTTTGATGTTAAATCGTCCCAGATTTGGCAAGGGGGAACCTTTTTAATCCTGCTTCTGTGTCCTTTGGATGTGACCCAATCATTTTTTAAAGAACTTCATGTTTTAACTCAACTAGATATTCTAGGTTCATCTTGTATTTCTCAGTTCCAGCCTTGAAATTAGCTATTTCTTCAGAAAAAAATTTTCTTTTAGTAAAGTTCGGTGTTTATAAACCAGGTTCTGGGCATTAAATATACTTTTTGCTACTGAGATGTCATTGTGTCTAGGCCCTCTTAATTATTAGAGCTAGAAATATGCACATATCACATCATGTCCATTATAATAACTATACTGGAAAAAAAAAAAACCACCCTGAAACCATATCAATACCTCCCATTGCAGTCAGTACTATGGAGCTCATTTTAGCCTTCCCCAGTTTCCTGTTTATAACTCTGTTCCCCAGTATTAAGAAACCATAATACGTTTACTTGCTTGCTTAAGAGGTGAAGTGAAAGTCGCTCAGTCATGTCTGACTCTTTGTGACCCCGTGGACTATCCAGTCCATGGAATTCTCCAGGCCAGAATACTGGAGTGGTAGCTGTTCCCTTCTCCAGGGGATCTTCCCAACCCAGGAATCAAACCCAGGTCTCCACATTGCAGGTGGATTCTTACAAACTGAGCCACCAGGGAAGCCCAAGAATACTGGAGTAGGTAACCTATCCAGTAACCTATCCCTTCTCCAGGGGATCTTCCCAACCCAGGAATTGAACTGGGATCTCCTGCGTTTCAGGCAGATTCTTTACCAGCTAAGCTACCAGGGCAGCTCTTTTGCTTAATCAAGTAGTTTCTAATTCATACGACTGTCAAAACAACAAAAGCATAACCCTACTGACTAGATGAGCATTCTTTTTGTTTTTAACTTGTGTTCAAAAGTTAATTAGATTATTTCACTCCCCCTCTTCAATTGGTCAGTTATTCATTTAAAGTACATTTGTGTTCATCTGTATCTTATCATATTCCATTTTAGTTCTTCCCCATTCTTTGTGTTGTATTTGTATGCATTTACTGAGCATTTGGGGCTTCCCAGGTGGCACTAGTGGTAAAGAACCCACCTGCCAAGACAGGAGTTGTAAGGGAAGCAGGTTCAATCCCTCGGTTAGGAAGATCCCCTGGAGAAGGAAATACTGGAAACCCACTCCAGTATTCTTGCCTGGAGAATCCCAAGGACAGAGGAGTCTGGCGGGCTACAGCAGTCCATACAGTCACAAAGAGTCAGACACAACTGAAGTGCTTTAGGGTGCAGACACTGAGCATATGAAACATGGTTCTAAAAGTCAAAACTGTTCACAAAGAAATCTTTCTAGAAGTGTCATCTTGTCCCATCCAGTCTAGCCCCATTCCCATCTGCCCCTGTGGGTAACCAGTCTCATTATCTGATTTATTCTTTCTGTGTTTCTTTTTACACAAATGAACAGATCAGTCTGTTTTGTTTTTTTTTAATTCCCTCCCCTTTTTTCTTACACAAATGGTAACATACTCTGCTGCTGCTGCTGCTGCTGCTGCTGCTAAGTCACTTCAGTCATGTCCGACTTGTGCGACCCCATAGACGGCAGCCCACTAGGCTCCTCTGTATCTGGGATTCTCCAGGCAAGAATACTGGAGTGGGTTGCCATTTCCTTCTCCAATGCATGAAAGTGAAAAGCGAAAGTGAAGTCACTCATTCATGCCCAACTCTTAGCAACCCCATGGACTGCAGCCCACCAGACTTCTCCATCCATGTTTCCAGGCAAGAGTACTGGTGTGGGGTGCCATTGCCTTCTCCGTAACATACTCTAGTCACTCTTAACTCTTACATACTTTGGTTTTTTTAGTAATCTAAGGTAGTCACTCTTAACTCTTGCACACTTTGTTTTTTAATAATTTAAGGTATGTCCTGGAAATCACTCTGTCAGTTCATAGAGATCTTGTTCATTCCTTGTTTGGCTGTGTAGTACTTCATTTGTATGTGTGAGTTTTTTCCAAACACACTCCTTTATGTGGATATGTAGGTTGTCTCCAGTATCCTGAGAGTACTATAGTGCGTAATCTTGTCCATAGGTATTTTGTTGTTGTTGCAGGTGTATCTATCGGGTAGATGCTTAGAAGCAAGATTTCCAAGTGAGAAGGTCATAGTGTCACATTCTTCTCCATAACGGGTGTTGCTAGTTTTCCCTCATTTCATCAGCTCGTGTGTGCCTGTTTCTGACAGCTTCATTGGTAAAATGTGTTCTCAGACTTCTTATCTTTTGGCAATATATGTTAGGTGAGAAGTGATAGTTTTAATTGGTGTATCTCATGAGTGAGATTAGACATCTTTCATAAGCTTAGAGGCCATTTCAGTATCTTTTTGTACCTGTATAGATTGTGTATTCATGTCTTTCGCCCTTTTCTCTATAGAATTTTGATCCTTCGTTGAAAAATTTTCTAGAGTTATTTATGTTTTTTGACTTTGCTTAAGATAGTAGTGTTGTTTTATGTACTGTCAAATATATCATTCTTTCCTTTCATTGCCCTGTTGTTCAGTTGCTAAGTCATGTCCAACATTTTGCAACCCCTTGTACCACAGTACACCAGGCATCCCTGTCCTTCACCATCTCTTGGAATTTACTGTAATTCAAGGTGGGTTTAGAAAAGGCAGAGGAAGCAGAGATCAAATTGCCAACATCTGTGGGATCATAGAAAAAGAAAGAGAATTCCAGAAAAACACTACTGCTTCATTGCCTATGCGAAAGCTTTTGACTGTGTAGATCACAATAGACTGTGGAACGTTCTTAAAGAGATAAGAATACCAGGCCACCTTAAATGCCTCCAGAGAAACCTGTATGCCGGTCAAGAAGAAGCAGTTAGAACCAGACATGGAACAATGGACTGGTTCAAAATTAGGCAAAGAGTACATCAAGGCTGTATATTGTCACCCTGCTTATTTAACTTATATGCAAAGTACATCATGGGAAATGCCTGGCTGGATGAAGCACAAGCGGGAATCAAGATTGTTGGGAGAAATATCAATAACCTCAGGTATGCATATGACACCACCCTTATGGCAGAAAGTGAAGAGGAACTAAACAGTCTCTTAATGAAGGTGAAAAAGCTGGCTTAAAACTCAACATTCAAAAAATGAAGATCATGGCATCTGGTCCCATCACTTCATAGCAAATAGATGGGGAAACAATGGAAATTAAACCATGAAATTAAAAGATATTTGCTCCTTGGAAGAAAAACTGTGACAGACCTAGATAGCATATTAAAAAGCAGAGACATTACTTTGCTGTCAAAGGTCCATCTAGTCAAAGCTATGGTTTTTCCATTAGTCATGTATGGATGTGAGAGCTGGACCATAAAGAAGACTGAGCATCAAAGAACTGATGTTTTTGAACTGTGGTGTTGCAGAAGACTCTTGAGAGTCCCTTGGACTGCAAGGAGATCTAACCAGTCAATCCTAAAGGAAATTAGTCCTAAAAATTCATTAGAAGGACTGATGCTGTGAAGCTCCAATACTTTGGCCACCTAATGCAAAGAGCTGAGTCATTAGAAAAGACCTTGACTCAACGGACATGAGTTTGAACAATCTCCGGGAGTTAGTGAAGGACAGGGAAACCTGGCATGCTGCATTCCACAGGGTTGCAAAGAGTTGGATATACCTGAGCAACTGAACAACAAGAACAACATATCCATTGAGTCAGTGATGTCATCCAACCATCTCATCCTTTGTCATCCCCTTCTCCTCCTGCATCAGGGTTTTTTCCAGCATCAGGGTTTTTTCCAGTGAGTCAGCTCTTCGCATCAGGTGGCCAAAGTATTGGCGCTTCAGCATCAGTCCTTCCAATGAATATTCAGAGTTGATTTCCTTTAGGATGAACTGGTTTGATCTCCTTGAATCCAAAGGACTCTCGAGAGTCATTTCCAGAACCACAGTTCAAAAGCATCAATTCTTCGGCACTCACCCTTCTTTATGATCCAACCCTCACATCCATACATGACTACTGGAAAACCATGGCTTTGACTGTATGGACCTTTGTCATCAAAATGATATCTCTTCTTTTTAATATGCTGTGTAGGTTTGTCATAGGTTTTCTTCCAAGGACAAAGTGTCTTTTAATTTCATGATTGGAGTTACTGTCTGCAGTGATTTTGGAGTCCAAGAAAATAAAATCTGTCACTTGTTTCCATTGTTTCCCCCTCTATTTAGCATGACGTGATGGGACCGGATGCCATGGTCTTAGTTCTTTGAATGTTGAGTTTTAAGCCAACTTTTTCACTCTCCTCTTTCACTTTCATCAAAAGGCTTTTTAGTTCCTCTTCACTTTCTGCCATAAAGGTGATGTCATCTACATATTTGAGGTTTTTGATATTTCTTCCAAGAATCTTGATTCCATCTTGTGATTTATCCAGCCTGGCATTTCACATGATGTACTCTGCATATAAGTTAAATAAGCAAAGTGACAATATACAGCCTTGACGTACTCCTTTCCAAATTTCAAACCAGTCCATTGTTCCATATCCGGTTCTAACTGCTGCTTCTTGACCTGCATACAGGTTTCTCTGGAGGCATGTAAGGTGGTCTGGTATTCTCATGTCTTTAAGAATTTTCCATAGTTTGTTGGGATCCACACAGTCAAAGGCTTTAGCATAACTAATAAAGCAGTTTTTTTTTTTTTGCATTCTCTTGCTTTTTCTATGATCCAACAGATGTTGGCAATTTAATATTTGGTTCCTCTGCCTTTTCTGAATCTAGCCTATACATCTGGAAGTTCTCATTCATGTACTGTTGAAGTCTAACTTCAAGGATTTTGAGCATTACCTTGCTAGCCTGCGAAATGAGCCAATTGTGCAATAGTTTGCACATTCTTTGGCATTGCCCTTCTTTGAGATTGGAATGAAAATTGACTGCTTCTATTCCTGGAGTGTGAAATCCTGGTTATTGCTCTGACTCTGTTCCACACTCAGATCATATAGGAATCCATCCATATTTCCCTAAAGGGAGCTTCTGTGGTTTCATTTTTTACACTTAGATCTCTGATTCACTTGGGGTTTGTTCTTTAAGTGTGGTGTGAGATATGAATCTAAGTTTATCCTTTTTCAAATGTCTGTCCTGTTATCTCATTCAGTCAGTTCAGTTCAGTTGCTCAGTATTTTCCAACTCCTTGCCATTTCTTTAAAACTTTATCCTTTTTTTCCCAGAGATTTGAGATATTCCATTTCCATGTGTATCTTAGTCTATATCTGGACTTTCTATTCTGTCCTACTAAGTCACTCATATCTGTTCATGCCTCCTAGTACCACACTGCTTTGCTGGTAGAGGCTTTACAGTATATTTTAATATTGGATAAGGTCAATCAGCCCTCAAAGCTTTTCTTTTTCATCATTTTTCTAAGTGTATTCTTAACATGTTTTATCCATATGTATTTTAGTATTAACGTTAGTACCAATTTTAGTGTCAACAAAAAGCTTAGCTCTGTAAAAAAAATATCTTTGGTATTTCTTAAAATTCAGAATGCTAGTTTAGCAGAAATCATCTCTTCATGAGGTTTCCATCCTACCCAAGAACAGAGGATGTCTTCTTAGTTGTTCATGCCTACTTTTGTGTTTTTTAGGAACATTTTAAGGCTTTCATCCTGTGAATTTGGAGTGTTTCTTGTTTATTTGTAAATATTTTATCTTATACTATTGAATATCAGGTTTTCTCTACCATTGTATCTTTTGATTATTGTTTATAAAATCAATGGATATGGAAGGTTTTGAATTCTGTTTGCTAATTTTATATCCTGCTACCATACTAAATTATTTTATTGTTTGGACTAGTTTTGTCATTTATTTCGTTTATTCACTAACAAATAATCTGCAAATAGAGATAATTTTACTTCTTTTTTTCTAGTTCTTAGGTCTCTGTCGATTTTTCTTGTTGCGTTACATCTGTTAAAAATACCAGTACAGTGTTAATAGTGGAGATGACAGACTTATCTTATCCTGATTTTAGTGGAAATGTCTCTGATACTTTTCCGTCAGTTGAAATGCTGGCTTTACCAGTATCATATTATGAGAGTGGCTTATTCCTACTTTCTTGAGTGTTTCTACCAAGAAAGAGTTAACTTTTGTTAATAGCTTTTTTAGTACCAATGGAGATAATCATTATATTTCCCCCACATCTATTAATATGGTTTATTTTATTAATGAATTTTCTAAAACTGAACCACATTTGCATTCCTAAAATAAATACCACTTAACTGTGGTGTATTATTTTCTTAATGTGTCAGATTTTTGTTCTCTTTTATAGTTTTTATATGGTATTCATTTGTAATATTGGTCTGTAATTTTCCTTTTCAGGTGTGGGCTGAATTTACACAATTTAGGTGTTAAGGTCATACTAGCTTCATAAGATAATTTGGAAGATTTTCTTTATTTTCTTATGCTCTGGAATCATTTATATCGGAACTATCTGGTCTTTGAAAGTTTAATAGAACCCTGTTTGAAACTGTCTGGGCCTGGAGCTTTTTTAATTCCTTGATTACTCTCTATTTCTTCTGCAGATATTGGCCTATATAAGTTTTCCATCTGAGTTTTCAGATATTCAAAGGAAACTCTTATAGTTTCTTATTTTATATAGTTCTTTATCCTTGTCTTTCTTAAGTTTAGTAATAGTATGTCTATTTTAGACTTCCCTGGTGGCTCAGTTGGTAAAGAGTCTGCCTGCAATGCGGGAGACCTGGGTTCAATCCCTGGGTCAAAAGATCCCCTGGAGAAGGAAATAGCAACCCACTCCAGTATTCTTGCCTGAACAATTAGATGGACAGAGGAGCCTGGTGGGCCACAGTCCATGGGGTCAGAAAGAGCCAGACACGACTGAGTGACTAACACTTTCACCTTCATGTCTGTTTTAAGTTCTTTGAAAAATGAAATTCTGACTTATTAGTCAGTGTTACTGTTTTTCTGTCTTTTACCTAATGAATTTTTATTCTTCTGTTTATCATTCCTGCTTTATGGTTTGTTTTGATTTACTTAAAAAAATTTTTTTCTAGCATTTTGAAAGGGGAATTTAATTCCTTTGTTTTCATTTTTATTTATTTGTGTTTAAAACTATAGATTTCCTCTGATCGTTGCCTTAATTTGTCCCATAAATTATGACAGTATTTTCCTTGTCATTATGTCTTGAAATTCTGTAATTTGGTCTTCCCTTTCATGGGAATGTTTAAAGGAACATGTTTTAATATCCTGGTGAAAGGGTCTTTTAATTTCATGATTTAGTTTTACTGCATTGTGATTACAAGGGTTTGTTTATATAATTTCTGCTTTACATAATTTACCACTTTTTTAATGTAATCTAGCATATGATCCACTTGTGATGCTCTTTATTGATTTTGTAATTTAAGCCTTCTATATCCTTATCATTTTTTTGTTCCTCTTGATCTGTCCTGTATTGAGAGGAGCATATTAAAAACTCTTATCAGTGTATTTTTTTTCTGTGTATCCTTACAGCTCCCGTAGTTTCTACTTTATAAAGAGGGCTACTGTTTCTTGGGACATAAGCGTAACTGTTGTATCTTCATTGTCTTGTGGCCTTTAGATCTGAAGGTGTCTTTCTTCACTGCTTTTTCTCCGACTGTCACAATGCCTGCCTGGCATACCTTTGCTCATGTTGTTATTTTTGGACTTTCTCAGTAATTTCCCAGTGGACGGACCTTTTATTTTGTGATTAGCTCTCCCCCAGGGTCTCTTTCTCTTTCTTTTTAAGGGCCTCTTATTTTTTAATTTGCTCCTGGTGATCTGAGTCTCCCCTGCTCTGCACAGGCCTCTAGTCGTGGCAAGCACGGGCGCTCAGCACGCGGGCACAGTAACTGGCCCACGGGCTCAGGAGGTGCGGCTCGCTGGCTGCAGGGCACAGCCTCTGCAGTCATGGTGCAGGGGCTTCCTTACCTGGTGGGATCTTCTCAGACCAGGAATGGAGGCAGACGCCTGGCCACCGTACTGGCAGAAAGGTCCCCTTTTTCCTGCTTGTGTTGTCTCTCAGAAACCCCGCCTTCCCAGGTCACCTCCTCAGGCCCTGTGCACATGCTGAGGCTGCCTCGTGGAGGTTGCCCTGGTCCACCAGGACTTTCTGTTTCCTCCCAGCGTCTCGGCACTTTGAGTGGCGTTTCTCTCTCTCCGGGTGGTTAGAGTTCAGTCTTGGGTCTTCATTCTCCTCTTCCCTCTTCCGTGTTTCCCCCTCAACGCTGCCTGGCCCTCTGCAGAGAGTCAGAGTAAGAACTTGAGAGCATCTCCGCGAGAAGCTGGTGCTTCTCTCTCCTAATTGTAGGTAGCCTCACAGGTGCACAGTTCCCTTTCTTCTGGTTGAACTTGTGTCTGTGCTGCTTTACTTGCTCCTGTTACAGTTTCTGCAGCATGGAAAGCTGCTGGAGAGAGTTCAGGGCACACTGTGCTTTCCTCCGTGTCTCTGTTCCGTCTGTTCTGTTGGCCTCTTTTACCAGCATCCCCCTGGGAGAAGGCACACTCCATTAAAACAGAGACCATCTTTGTTTATTTACTACCTTAGTCTCAAAGCCTCGGCTTCCCTGGGGGCTCAGTTGGTAAAGAGTCTGCCTGCAATGCTGGGTTTGATCCCTGGGTCGGGAAGATCCCCTGGAGCAGGAAATGGCAACCCACTCCGGCATTCTTGCCTGGAGAATCCCATGGACAGAGGAGCCTGGCGGGCTACAGTCCACGGGGTCACAGAGTCGGACACAACTGAGAGACTTTCATTCTCAGAGCCTAGTTACTTAGAAGACATCTCAGTAAATAATTGTGGAGTAACTCTTCTTCAAAATATGTGTGTCTTTTAGTCATTTTTCTGTTAAATTATTCACACTTGTTTTGATGATCTGTGTATGATCATGTATGATCTATGTGAAGGTTAATAGTCTAATAGGACAGTAATGTATCTAGTAAGAGTTTAAGATATGAAGAAAGACAAATTTTTGTAGCTTTTACTTAGATTAAATGATGCACGATTCAAATTTACAGAAAATGAACCTGACCTGGTCCCATTGATGGTGGTAATAATTGTTTAATTTTTTTAAAATCACTCGAGTGTTGCAGGCTCCATATCTAACAAATACGGAGCATGACCTTCTGCCCGCTAGCAGTTTATACTTTAGTATAAAGTATTGCCTTCGAAAGCATTCAGAGGGATTTAGCAAGTTCTGGCCTCAGTGTTTTATCAGTGCTTTATGCTGGTGCCCGGACATATACTCACATATCAGTTAAAGAAGAAAGGGAAATAGAAGCACAAAAATCATTATTCGGAGTTAATAATGAGTTGCGAGGGGGAATGAAAGGGAAGAAGACGGGCTGAAAAGTCTAGACAAGATCGAACTGGGACGTGCCGCCAGCCAGGTGGCTTCATCCCGATCTCACACTGTCTCTTCCTCCTCTGGGATCGTACTCTCTGCCTCCGAATAGACCACAGCACCAACAGCATCATATTGGATCCCTTTTGTTACAGGCCTGGCGAAATTCCTTCAATCGGAGAAATGGCTTGGAGCACAAGCCTCCTGCAAAAGAACAGTGCAGTTTTCATAGCTGGGGGAGTTTGGGGTTTTGCTTGTTTCCACTGAAAATGTTTGGCTGTTTCATTGATTGGCAAGGAGAACAAAGAAGCCTTTGACTTTTTAAGGATGGCTTTAGAGGGCAAATTGGGCGGTGCCTGGTAAAGTGGGTGTTTTCTCATGAATGACATTGGTCTATTTTTACAGTTGGAAACATTCTAATCTTAAGCTTCTTGTCTGAGCAGGTCAGAGAGCGTGCTGTGGAATTCTTACATTTGATCCCAGGGTCTGTTTACTCCCCTATGGTTGAGACTTCATGAACTTGGCTTCTGAATTTATGAATATCTTACTGGTTTCAGAATCTGCTGTCAGTTTACTTATCTTCACCTTGTAGGTGATTTGAAGGGAAAAGATTAGACACATACCTGGTTAACATCTAATAATAAGTACTTTAGATTAGAAATCTCTAAGTTCTTTTTTAAAAAGTCGTTATAGCTGCACTATTCCTTTTTTATATTTTCCCAGGCTCTTGCGACTTACATGTGGTATCTTTGCTTGAGGCTTGCTCTTAAACATGTGAATATTTCTTTGTGCTGGGAATGCTAAATCAGTGGTTACTTTCTTATATGTATTCAAATCAGTTTTCCAATTATTTTTCTTAGAAGTTTAATTTTGCAGGCATTGTCGGGTAAGTGGATTTTGGAAAGAAATGTACATAGTCCCAACAAGCAGAAGGGTTTCCTGTTTTCTGTGTGCACTTTCATTGCCATCGTTCATCTTCACACAGACAGCTTTGCCTCCTTGTAGTTAGTGCACTGCTTCAAATTCTGTTATTTTCATTTAACATTTACCAGATTCTTTAAATAATTGTTTATAAATCTATCCTTTAGATATAGTATAGAGTAACTTATAAATAATTTGTAAGTACGCCAGGAATTCTGGCGTTTATTTTTAAAGTTTAAAGAATTTTTGTTGTCATGAACTTTTGGCTTTCCTTTTGTATTTTTTCTTCCCTTAATCTGCAGTAAGTTGGAACTGTTTTTGTCTAATTCTCTTACATGTACAGGTATTCACTACAGTTTTTAACAGGTGAGCTATATTCTCTACCATACACATTCATTTGATACTGAGGTGGAACAAAGGATAATTAACATGTTCAGAGGATCCTAAAACTTATTTGAGAGTCATCTCCTTCTCCAGATCTTTCTCCAGCATTGCCAAGAAAGAGAAAAAATTAATTTGTCTTTTTTTTTCTGCCTGCTCTCACTTGAGATTGCTAACGGTTGTGCCTGAGGGAAAGGAGGTGGGCACAAATAGAAATGAGATGTACCTAATCCACAAAATGGGTCACCAGTCCTATCTTGGTATTTGAAGTACCTAGACTGATGCTGCCTTCATGAAGCAGGCAGGGAGGAAATTTGTGCTTGGGGATAGATGGATTCATGAGCAGCCAGTCAGTAAAACTACATGGATTTCTTAGATGGCACAATCTGAAAACCTCCTTACGTTGTGTTGAGATTCAGAAAGTCATCCTGATTATCAAACTGCATGGACTATCACAATATTCTAATAATAAAAGTTATATTGTTTCTTAAATCTTCGACTGACACACATATATATATATCACACTTTTGTTTCTAAAGGAAGTAGAAATTCGGAACAAAGACCTGGAGGGACAACTGTCTGACTTAGAGCAACGTCTGGAGAAAAGTCAGAATGAACAAGAAGCTTTTCGCAATAACCTGAAGACCCTGTTAGAAATCCTTGATGGAAAAATCTTTGAACTAACAGAATTACGAGATAACTTGGCCAAGCTACTAGAACGCAGCTAAGGAAAGTTAAATTTCAGTGCCAATTGATTAAAAAAGATACTGTCTCTCTTCATAGGATTGTTTGGGCTCCGCATCAAGATTGCACAAAAAAATTTGATATTTCTTCTCCACGAGGAGGATCTTTTGAAAATTGGAATTGTATATTTCAGTGTAAATTTTAGAATTCAGCTTGTAGCTAGTTGGGGAAAAAAAAGAGATGAAAAACTTGAACTACAAATTACCTCCATGTATATTATTGGCCATAGTTAATTAGAAAGTTATAAATAGACACTTAATGCAGTCTTTTTTTCTGATATTAGCCAATGGGAGAATTAACAGATGTCTGGGTCACATCCCCCTTTTTGTGTTCAACACAGTGAAGGTTATCTGCTTTTTAAATTAATTTATTTATGATATCTAAAGCTGTGTTTTGTGCAAAAACTTAGTGATGAAAGCCCTGTCTTTTGTTGTAATCTGAATAATTTCTCAGGATATTTTTGCACTGCCAAAGGCAGTGCCATTACCAATTAATTCTTGCCAGGAGTGAAAGAGAGCTGCATCTTTAACTGAAACATACTATAACTGGGTGTATAGAGTTCTTCCCTTTTTTTATACTGGAAGATATTTCACTCTGGTGGCCACTCTGATACACTCTGGTGTTCTCGAACCTTGTCTGCTGTATAGTTTACTTTTCCATATTGATTCCATGTATTTATGAAAAGATACTGTCTCCCATTTTATTACACATTTTAAAGCCAACTAATGAAGGCAGCTGAGTCCCTCCAAAATGTTTCTTTTTAAATTTCTAATAAATTTGACACACAATACTGAAACATAGCCCGTCACTGACGGTCTGGTCTAGCAATGTTAAGTATATTTACAGAATATGCAGTTACATTTATTTATATATTTTGCAAGAAATCTTTTCTGAATGATTAATGCATTTCAATTTACAAATACTAATGGTTGTTGGGGAACTGTTTATTATAGATCATTTTAAGGTGTATAGCTATTTTAAAGGCGATCCATTTCCATCAAGCAGCCAATCAGAGGACTATTGGGATAGGAGCCGTTTACTCTGTCTGGGTCTTCACATCAACCACATCTGTAGTCAATCCTCACAAGGCAATATTCTAAACTGTTAACTAGGCATTTCAAAAGAGGAATTCAATTCAGTGGGCTCTCCTCAATGAACAGGTTTTAATGTTGTTTTGATGTAATTTTAAAGACTTTTAGCAAACATGCATTTCTTTATATATTTCTTTCAAGGAACTGTTTTAAAAAGTAAGTCAAGTGCTGGCTAGTCTGCTTATGGAGTAAGAATTGCATCAGAGTCCATATATTCTTGCTGTACAATGCTTGTGATGTTGAGGAGGGTTCTTTTTTAACGTGTATGCTTGAGTATCGACTCCATGGAGTCTACACATGCACTGACTTTTTGTTTGTACCCCCAAATCATTGAATTGTTAAGTACAAAATTAAGCTGATTAATCAATTTGTAACCATTTTTTCACTCACAGAGCTACTCAACACCAGACAATTTTGTTTCATATATGTATGTGTATGTATGTAAATACATACATATTAATTTATATTAGAGTGAAAAATAAATGGTTTGTTTCTAAAGTTAGTTTCTAAAGTGAGTTTTCAGGTGTCTCTGAAAAGTTTATATCAGACACTTAATCATCATGTATTATATGTGCTATAATATCATGTACCTCCATCTATTTTAGGGTATTTTCCTCACCTATTTCTTATAGGGAGGATAATTTAGGTACACAAGCTCAGAGCTATTTCTCTGATAAATCAGGTAATAAAATTTATTTGATTGATGGAATTTTGAAGTAGATGTGACTTTATCCATCAGTTTCTGAGTACAGAGCACCATATTTTAATTTAAATAGAGGATTTAACACTAGGGATCAGGGAATTTAGTTATGAAGAATTAAAAAAATTAAAGAAAAAAAACAGTATTAGCTATTGAAATGGTAAGTGAATTATTTTAATGATGTAATAAGATATTTTTAAATTTTGACATAGTTGTCATTTAATGGGAAAATAAGTCACCAAAATGTCTCCACTTGAATTGTATTGATATATGAGACATGTGTGTAATTCAATATATACATATACTCATATGTATATACAGAAAATTATTTTTAATATTTTCCTACTGATATGAAATTTAAAATTGGAAATTTTGTGAGTTTTTTCCTTTCCAATAGAGTCTACTTTTTTCTTTTTTCTTTTTTTTTAGTGATTTCAACAATTTCTTGAGGGCTGCACCTTTAAATTCCCAGATTGTCTTTAGACATGTATAGTATATGGGATAAGGTGGACACAAGTGCACATATAAATAAAATCTTCTTATTAAGACTATTTTAGACACTCGTTCACAGTAGGAGAGTACCTAGAAACGTCTACAAGTCATAATTAGGCTGTGTGCCTGCTGTCATTTTCTCCATTTCTGTATTATATAAATAAAAGTTTGCATATTAAAATTTGATTTTTTTCCCAGAGACAAATATTATATAATGTATCTATATTTAGATAAAACTGTGGTAATATATTGATCAGAAACTAACGTCGGGGGACTGTAGCCTGGAGATGTGGACTGGAAGTGACGCAGGGAGGAGAGCAGAGGGTGAGCCCACTGTGTGCGAGTTATTATCTGATGACTGAGCTCTTGTACAGAAAACAACTGAACAAAAGGAAAACAAAAATACAGTTTTTATTTTGAAATACCTTTGTTGTTCTCTGAAGAATGTACTTTATCTTTTTCTCCTTCAGTCTTTTACAGATATTTTTAAAGAAGCGTTTAAGTAATGGCAGCATTTACTTAAATCTTACAGGTGCTACTGGATTTTGCATTAGCGTGTTATGTTGTGAAATCCTAACTTTGACATAAAAGGTTTTATAAGTATTTCCCTGCCTGGAAAATTAGTTTTTGTTTCTCCTGTCTCTCTCTCCTCTCTTTTTTCCTCCCTCTTTCTTCCTGCAGATTAAAAAAGGCCATGAAGTTGCACCCCTTCTGTCCCTATGGGAGAACTCCAGCATCACCATAGATTTAATGTTTTGCTGTCATTGAACTTTTGAGAAGCAGTTAGAGGAAAAACTTATACCATTTTTTCAAGTGGAACTAAAAGAGACACTCACAGTTGAACCACAGCCACCTTTTAAAACTCATTTCTCTGCCTTGTTAAAATTAAATGTGTTCTTTCACACGTGTGCCCCAGTCTTCCATATTCTTACTTAACTCTGGAGCGTGTTCAGCCGCTCTCTCCTTTCTGACTTTCTGACAGCTCTGGAACGGGAGGCGAGACAGAGGAAATATTTGTTTGGTGGCAGTGGTTTATTGTCTTTTTCATTTATAGAAATCCTTTTGTTTGATATCAAATGACTTTAACATCCTGATATTGTGATTGAGGCCATGAAATAGTCTTCACTGAATCCTTCTCTTCTGGGTACTTAACATTGTTCCTTTACCTTTTGTGAGGTCAGTTAATTTATATAAATCTTAAAGAGGGAAGCTTTCAGGTAAGAAGTAGTTGAGAATGACACATGTAAGAAGAAAAACATTTCTCCAGTAAGATACTATGTTATAATGAGTATTTGCTGTAAAGATAATTTTCATGTGAGAAAACAGTTTAAAGATAGCTAGAAAGGGATCATTTTGGAATGGAAACAGATCTATCATTCACCTTACTCTAAATTGTGCGAGTGTATTTTTTAATAATATTCATGTTAAATTGGACCTTAACTTTTTTTTAGCCTTTCATTTTGTCCTGGAGAATAGTCGGTTGGACCTTGAATTTTTATGGCAGTTTTTCTCTGTGGGAAACTATTGTATCGTTGTCACAGAAATAAGCATCGTTAATGAATTGAAGAAATGAATGTTTTTCTCTTTTTGTTTATATATTGTAAAATAGCTTCAGATAATTAACAATTTTACTCAAGAAAAGACTTGATCAGCACTACACTGCCAAGTGGTTTCTGCTTGTATACTAGATAAAAAAGAACGGAGTTGTTTTTACCCAAAACAAGTGATCCAGGGAGAGAAATTGCACCCAGGGTAGGAGAAAGGCCATAAGCTCCCAATAGATTTCTAGTCAATTCATTGATCTCTGTAAGTACCCTTTTTATCTTTTAGATTAAAGCACATATTCCAGAGGACACCAGGAGTGTATGGGGTGAGGAGAGGATGTTTTTCATGAAACCAGGACCAGCGAAAGAGCAGGAGCGTAATGCCCTCCGTTTTAATCTAAGACACGTCAGGATAGCCAAAGTAACGTAAAGTGCTATTTCCTACCTTGCTGCTGCTTTTAACTAAACAATTCGGGACTGCCCTAATGAATTTCAGAGGCTTTCAAAAGACCCTCTCATTTTTGCCTGTCAGGATTTATAATATGACACACAACGTTCAGAATTTAGCATTCTGTGGCATTCTGACCTACTTTGTCAGTTATTTTCACGTCAGATTTACCCAGAGACAGAAAGATTACTCTGCCTTCTCCTAATAAAACCAAATTAAGTGACAATGGGTGCCTAGTAAAAGCAAAATTAAGCCCATTCTGTAATATAGAAGAATTTTCCTGTTTCTAGAAAAATTTCTTCTGTGGGTATTTTTTCTAACTACATTCATTATTTTATCTTCTTGTCTGTGTTTTATAACTGTGTTACTATATATGCATACGTATGTAGTAAGTCATATCTGTATGACTTGTATATATGACTTTTGGGGTTATTATACCTTAAGTGGAATGACTGTTTCAGAAAACAGGGCTAGAAGTAAATGTTTTCTCAACAACTTCAGTATGAAAGCACATAGAAATCGGTGTTGAATATCTGCTGTGTGACAGGCACTGTACTAACTGTTTGATATTTCATTTCTACATATAGGGTCCCTGCCAGGGGTGTTCCTTTGGAGGGGGGATGCAGGGGAAAGGCCCAAATGATTGACCTGCTGTGTTCCCCAGCAGTCAGTCTGGCTATCCTCTCCACTGTCGAAGGTGGAGATCTTGCTCATGTTGCTGGTGCAGTTTTCCCCTCGAGCTTGCCTGCCTTACCTCTATAATCTCTCTGTTAGGACACGTCTTAACTCTAAATCTTGTATTTGCTTTTCTTGACCTTCTTCCTGCAGCCTCCTTTGGTGTTTCACAGTGCTCATCAGTCAGTTTGCAGGTCATACTTTGTTTGTGAGTGTCATATTTATGTAGTATGTTTTACTCTCCAGTTTTTTTAATTTATAGACTTCAGATAACCCAAGAAAAGTAACTTTCATGTGCAGAATTTCAGTCTGGAAAATTTTAGTAGCAAACTACTTATGACGGCCTTGGGGAGACAAATTACCTGATAAAGTTCCTAGTGAAATAAGTTGTAAACTTGTAAAACTCCTCACCCAACACTAAGTAGCTAAGCAGGATGTGGGTTTTGCAGTCAGCACTGGGTAACTTTGTGGTCAGTTCTGGTTCCACAGAAGTTAAAGCTTCTTCAGGTTGATCAAGACATTCGATCAGCCACAAAAGTGACTCATGGCCCTAGGTGCTTTAGATGGCTGATAGCTCTCATCTAAAGCTATCCTATATTGTGTCTTTTTTGCATCTGACTTAATGTTTTCAAAGTTTGCGTGCTGTAGCTTATATCAGAATTTCATTCCCTTTCAATGCTGCATAATATTTCATTGTATGGCTATACCACATTTTGTTTATCCATTTATCTTTTGATGGACACTTGGACCATTTCCACCTCTTGGCATTTGTGAGTAATTCTGCAATGAATATTCGTATACAAGCACTTGAGTCGTGCTTTCATGTCTTTGAATATATACCTAGGAGTGGAGTTGCTGGATCATATAGTAACTCTATCTTTAATCTTTTAAGAAAGGGTTGGGTTTGAACTAAAATACTTTAAAAGTCTTATGGAGTGAGGTGCCATCTCATTGGGAAATCACAGTTGTGGGGTTAATATTTGTTAATAGACCTGTAAGTGATCCATTGGCCTCTTAAGTTGTGCCTTCAACTCTCTTAAACCTAAAACCTAAACAGTCTAAAACATCTGTTAAGCACCTGCTCTACCCCAGGAATAGAAATGCGAGGAGATATGCTTATCCTTTGGTGCAGAACACAGTACATAAATGCTGTGCGAGAGAGGAGCCCCTATGAGGGGGACCAGAGGGAAGAAGAGTCAAGAAACCTTTCCCGGAAGAGGTGGGCCCCAGCTGAGTTTTGGTGGAGAAGTAGGGGCTAGCTAGTGGAAGAAGGGGTGTGAGAGAATTGCAGAGAGTGTGTCAGGTGCAGAGACTTGGATGGATGAAAGCATTGAGGCATTTGGAAAATTAGAATGCGTTAGTATACTGACACATGGGGTGTTAGGGGAGGGTGTATGGCAGAAGATAGTGACTGAAGAGTAGGCAAGGGGTAGATCAGGAAAGCCTTTTTTAAGCACATGAAAGATTTGGGGTTTATTCTCTAATAATATGCAGATATTGAAGGATTATTTTTGTACAGAAGTAATGTAGTGTTAAAATAAATGGTTTAAAAATCTAGGTATTGAGACTCCCCATGGTGGTCCAGTGGTTAACTCGTGCTTCCGTTACAGGGGGCATGGGTTCGATCCCTGGTTGGGGAACTAAGATCCCATGTGCTACATGGCATGACCAAAAAAAAAAAAAAGAGTCTAGATAGCTCTAGAGACCGCAGTAGTCTCTGTTAAGAGGCTGCATTATGTGGCTGTACTGGAATAGAGAAGTGGAAATGGATTCAGAGAGTATTTGGGAGATGGAATGAGTACGGCTTCTTGGTAGAATCAGTAGATGGCAAAAAAAAAAGAATACAGGCTGATTCGTAGCTCTCTTGAGTTAGACAATCAGATGAACAATCCTGTTTACTGAGACAGTGAATTCAAGATGGGGAATGGCTTAGTTTTGGTGAAGGCAAGACAAAACAAGATGAATGATGGGTTAGATCTGTTTTAAGTTTTTATACCTGTGGAATATCTGAGTGGAAATATGATTCTAGTTGGGGCTTAGGAGAAAAATTGTTGAGCTGGAGCTAAGCTATTTGGGGATTGTCAGCATATGTAATTATAATGCGGGCATGGAAAATGGGGTGATTACAAGATGAAAATGTCACTTTGGGCCAGGTGTAAGATGAGAGCTTGCGAAAAGAAACAGAATGACCAAGAGTGCCGAGTAGATGGCAGCCCAGGGTGGAGTTCCAGAAAGCCAGGTTTCACCTGAGGTTCAAAACACTGACATATCAACTCTTGTCTTGAGGCAATGATATTCCAAGTATGTTCTGCTGAGACCTTTCGTTAATATTTGCTTGATATATTTTAACATAAAATCAAAAATGAACAAATTCAGATATGCAGTTTATAACATTTAAAAACACTGAAATCTGGCAAACATCAGCACCAGGTTAACTGTTTTTGTGCAGATGCCAACATAAAGCCATCTCTGGTCAACTGAAGAGCATCTTGGTATTTCAAGGTGAACTATTAAAGAACCACTACCGTTTCTTAATGTGAATCAGAAATTTCTCAAAACTGTGCAACTGAAACAAAATATAGAAATAGGATCAACATATGATAATATCTGTCTTCTGTAAACCTCAAATGCTGTTTATGAAAATAGCTTCACTTTTCTTATTGACGTATTATTAAATGTTACCTACCATTCTGTTAATATATTGGTTTTCTATGAAGCTGTCATTTCTAAAAAGCTATAGGGATGGGGAGGGGGGTCACTCTTTCCTAATAGAACTTGTCTTATTACCTTTTCTGTGGCTGAGCTGGCTCTCCTCAAAATCAAGTAAGTTCTAGAAGCTTGAGTGTATTACATGTATCTTTTTAAAATGTGTTATTTTGATACTGAATTCACCACTACGACCAGATGGCATTTGTGTTTTCATTGCTATAGAAAGTTTAGAGAGTTAATATTTCTGTTAATCTTAAATGATCCTTATGCTTTTTCATATTGATTCATAAACAGGTCACTGTATACAAATTATCTCTGGTATAAATGATCTCAAACAAGGACAACAACAGAATATTCTCTGTACTTGGTTTTAGAATGCTGTATGGTATATTTTATTTTTATTTCTAGTTTGAGTTAAAATTAGTTTGAATTCCTTGAGTAGACACGACTTGCACTACTTAGGCAACAAATTAGAGCATGTTAGATATTCCAGGAAGAAAAGAGGAGCTTCTGGTTTTCAAATTTGGCTCCAACTAATCCATAAAATTTGCAAATCACTTGTGAATTGTCAAATAAACTCTTACTTTTAAACCACTTTTGTTCATATTGTTCTTATGTAGTGGTTAATCCTGGTCTCCTTTGGCAGAGCCTTTATTTTAGATTATGTCCTGTGCATTAAAATCCTGTGTTCTATATAATAGTACAGACATCACTGTCCATGGCACATGTCCTTCTCACAGCTCACAACCAGTTTTCACAGCAGTGTTGTGACTTCAGTGTTATTGATATCCCCATTTTACAGATTTTGTAGAGTCTGAGCTGCAGCACCATTAAGAGATGAACCAAGTAAGAGGCAGAGCATGGAGCAGAACACAGGTCCTTTGCCTGTTCATCCTGTTCCCTTCCCACTGCATCGTGTCTGCACTATGAACTGCAGACCTTTTGTAAGAAGGCAGGTGCAAAATTTACCAACTCACAATATTTAACAAATACTACTTCATGAGAAAAATAATTTTTTCTGTCAAAAACATGTTTTTGAATACTTATCTCTCTGCTTCTCTCCTTTTTAAGGAAAAAAATCTTTATTTTTCACTTAAATTATGGAAGTGGTTCGCATATGCTTTCCTTCTGCAGAGATCTTTAATAGTACAGATAAAGCAGAAATCACCCTTGATCTTTGAGTTCCAGGCTGAGAAATTACTACTGTGATCTGTGTCATGTATATCCCTTTAGCATTGTTATATGTATTTATATACGGTATATATGTGCTTATAGAAATAACTAGTTGTGTTTGAGGGGAGGCAGTACATAAATTTTATCAAATGGTATGTCTTGTTGTACAATTGCTATTCTTAATCTCTTAGGAAGATCTGTCCAGGTTAGTACAGAGAGACTTGCCTGATGCTTTTCAACTTCTTCAGTGTATTGAGTTTTATGGATGGGTGATGGTTTATTTAAGCATTTCTGTATTGCTTTTTTGTTCTACCCCTTCTTTCAGACCCTGATGCTGTTTTGTTAAGTGCTAGAGGTAGTCAAGATTGCTAACTACTCAGTTACCAAATGTTCCACAGTCCCTCTCATGTCCTTAGTAAGAATGAACTCTGGATAAATAGCTTTTCCTGAAAACTAAAATTCACCAAAAAAATTTAACTGGTCTTGATGAAAATCCTTCTGAATTATACTACATGCAGCACCTAGCAACATGCTTTGGACATAGTCATTGCTCTAGAAATGCTGAGTGACTGAACATGCTTACTGCCATAGAAAAGAGAGGACTCTTGGTGTAAATGTTCACCTTTGCACAGTGACAGGGTGTACCAGCTGTCCAAGGCCACCATCTGGGGCTGCCTGGAGGACCCAGGTGTGTGTAGGACAGTTTAAAACTCAAAGTGCTCTGCTTAGAGCCTTCAAAGCAGGAAAGAAGGACATAAGTTTAAAAAGGAAAGGAGAAATGACAAGATGCTTAAACTGTGGTGTGTCCCAGGAGATTAAAGACTCATTTTTCCAGGAGTCTTTTGTCACCTAAATGGTGGCTTTGCTTCTGGTCCATCCCCCACCAGGTGGCTGCTCATTGAGTCCAACACTTTATGAACACCTGCAGTATTGCGAGAAACTGTGCTGGGCCCTAGGAGTGCAAAGACGGTAGGACACACTCCCTGCCTCAAGAAGATTATACTCTAAAGTGAGGAAACGTGTGTTAGCCAGCAGGTGCAATGCAGCATGAACCTCACCATGAGAGGACTGATGACTTCTGGGGAATATACGGGGAGGAGGGAGATGGAGGCATTGAGGAGGGGGCCTTTGAGCCGAGATATAGAAGGGGAATAGCCATCTACTTCGAAGATCAGGTGGATGGGTGGAGAGCCGAGCAGAAAGGTTTATCGCAAGAACAGAGCCACGGGCTCAAATTCCGTCTCCTGCTCAGCAGCTTAACTTGGAGCACCAGAGCAGAGGGGTGGACAGACTCCACATGGCACCTTAGCGTGTGTCCTCCACAGTTCTGACTTTCCCTAAGGGGAATGAAAAGCCACCTAAACCTCAGAGGAGGAGAGTGATGGGACTGGATTTACATTTTAGAGAAAGGAAGTCACTCTGGCCACAATATCAAGAACAAATTCAAGACTATGTGAGGTGATGGAGGTGTTAACTAACCCTACTGTGGTGATCATTTCACAGTATATACATGTATCAAATCATCAGTTGTACACCTTAAACTCGCACAGTGTTACATGCCGACTGTAGCAATACAGATAAGAGACTAAAAAAGGAAAATGGAAATGATATGAAAAAAGCTGAACCAAATACGAAAGATATTCAAGAGATGTGTTTGAGATGATATGTTGAAAGTTTTAATTGCTGCTTTTCTGGCATTTATTGCTCCTTTCCCCTACTTTGTTGCTGTTTAGTTGCTAAGTCGTGTTTGACTCTTTTCAACCTCATGAACTGTAGCCCGCCAGGCTCCTCTGTCCATGAGATTCTCCAGGCAAGAATACTGGAGCAGGTTGCCATTTCTTTTGCCAGGAGATCTTCCCAGCCCAGGAATCGGAACTTCATCTCCTGCATTGGCAGGTGGATTCTTTATCACTGAGCCACCAGGGAAGCCCCTCTCTCTGCCCCTGCCCCCCAATTCAGGCAACAGCACAAACATCCTCTTCTCTGGCCCTTGGGACTGGACCGTTACTGTAGTAAATAGAGTCAACTCTCTACTTTTGGATTTCTCCCCTTGAATGATACCTTTTTAAAAAGACCCGCCCCTCCCCATGAAACAAGGAAGAGAAATTGAAGGGAGAGAGGTGAGGAGAGGGTGGCAAGAATCACCAAGAAAAGGCCTGAGCAGTGCCTCGCCAGCCTGAGATCCGAGTTTGGGGAACAGATACGTGAGTCTGCAGAGAGGACGGAGAACCCAAGTGCAGAAGACATCCAGCTGCCTCAGTTTCCATGCTTTGCCTAGAGGTTTCTTGGGGGTCCAAGGTGGCCGAGGGCGGAGCTGAGGATTTTCCCTGCCTCGCCGGCTAGCAGGCACATGCCACCAGCAAAGGAGCCAGTGAATCAGGACAGGAGGTCACGTGCGTGGATGTGGCACCAGTGAGCAGATGGACATCGGTGGATGCTGATTCGGAAGCGTGCGAGTGACCAGGGCCAGAGGAGACCCAGCCGTGTCAGCAAATGCAGCATCAACAGAAGTGGCTCAGTAAGCAGGACTCGCACCTCCCCAGCCCCCCAGGTGCTGAGAACGAGGTGAACTTAATGATAATTGCAGGGAGGAGGTGGTTTCAGCTGGGAAATTCTGATTGGCTGGGTCTGTTTGAAGTTAACAAAAAACAATGTTTCTGCTGCTATGCAGAAGGTATTTTAGAGTAACATCATATTGTTTGCACAGTCTGGCTGTGGCCTGGGATCAAGTATCGGCTAGCAGTACACACTGTGGGGCTTGGCCACCGTCTGGAAGAGCGCTGGGTTCCTAGCTGGGTCTAGAGAGAGGCAGCTGCCATGCCTGGTGACCCTGAGGTGCTCCTCCAGAGGCTTTACGGACCCGAAGCTTGGGAGGTAAGTGCAGGCTAGCGAGCTGAGTTTGAAAGTTACCAGAAGGCAGGCAATGGTGAAGCGGCGAGTGGATGAAGGTGGGTGAGGAGGACGGGGCCTGAGTCCTGGAAGCACCGACACGCAACCGAGTGTGCAGAGAAAAAGGAGTTGGGCAAGAGCCTGTGAGCAAAGGTCCAAAATGGAGAGCCAGCAGTTGATACCATTTCATCAAGTTGATAACTCATTTTTTAAAAATACTGAATCAATAGAATCCAGCCCAGGAGAGTTCATGAGTACAAACTAAAATTCTTTGTGATATCTCTTTTCATTATCCAGAAGTTATCTTCCTCATGTCCAAACTTGAGGCCATGTTCTAGTTGCCTGAAGATGTCAAGATTCCCACTGCCAGGGCCTAATTTGTGTTAAAATGGCAAACAAAGCCTTACTTATTTCCGTAGTGCTCCTGCAAGGTAGATCATGGTTCATGTATACAGAGAACATTTCTGCGTGTCATGCCAAGGAGCTGTCAGGATTTTTTCTTCCCACTGTCTTACCCAGTTCCCCTTTTAAGAAAAGATCTTTCACAATTTATTTTCAGAGATCTAAGACTAAAAAAATTTGTTTTTGTTCTTTTGGCCTAGGCTGCTTCTTTCTAAGCATTGACAGAGACATAAATCCATTATTCCCTTATCACCCTGGCTGCCAGGAAGCTCAAGACCAGATGTTGGGCTTAATTGCTGTAGGGTTCCTCAGACAGGGATTCCTAGGATTCTGTGTTTTTTTTTTCTTCCTTTTGGCCCTTATTTATTTGTTCCTATTTTCTGGGTTTTTTTTTTTGTTGTTGTTGTTGTTGTTTTTTATCAGTAGTTTGGTTTTGTTATACTGGTCTGATGTTAGTTATATTTTTATAATAAATTACTCCAAATCTTTTTTTTTTTTTTTTAGTTTGGCAGAAAGGATGTGTATCATAATTTTTCAGGGTTTTTTTTAACCTGTATATCTAAGGCTGACCATTGGTCTGTCAGTAACTGCTGTCTTCAACTATTATCTGCAAAGTTCATTCTGTTGAATAAGCAGAGCATCTTTTTTCTCCCTGAAATGAAAGTTGCTCAGTTGTGTCCGACCCTTTGCGACCCCATGGACTATCCAGTCTATGGAATTCTCCAGGCCAGAATACCAGAGTAGGTAGCCTTTCCCTTCTCCAGGGATCTTCCCAACCCAGGGATCAAACCCAAGTCTCCCACACTGCAGGTGGATTCTTTACCAGCTGAGCCACCAGGGAAACTCTTTTTCTCCATAGTCAACTCATATATTAACAATAGCAAAACTTAAACATGTGATTGCTTAAAGATATAGAGCATTTAAGAAAACAAGGTAACCTCAGTGAAGTATAAAAAGCTTTCCTTTTTGTCCGATATCTGTCACGGCCATGGTGGTTAGAATGATGTCCACTAATCTTGCAAGTCACTGATATAATTTTTTTCTCCATATTTCATGTCAGAACTGATGACAAACTTCTCACTCTGACTGTTGACTATCACAAGCAAGAACTCAGCAGAAATAAATAATAGTGATTCCCCTGTACTGCTAAGTCCATAACTGTGGGTGTGCATTCATTTGCCACATCTGTTGGACTCCCACCTCATTTTTAGGTGTCAGGATCCACTGTTCCCATCAGGAGTGAGGACGATTAGTACTAGTTTCCCCTCCAAAGAGCTATTGAAAGAGATTTGGCAAGCCCTAAGTTTTCCCCAAGAGTCCTGCTGAAGATTGGCCCCTGGGGAGAATGCAGCCTTCTTCAGAGAGTGAAGAGTACGCCATGCAATTCTCCTTTTCCTCTCCTTGCTACTCACTTAATCTTTAAGCCACATATGCCGGGTTAGCCACATACGCCGGGTTAGAAGGCAGTCACCAATCTCCATTGCTTTAGTTCTCCCAACTCAGTTGGCGCTGAGCCACCTGAACAGAGAGTTGGATGAGATTCTCTGTTGAATAAGGCTCAGTGTAAAGACTCAATAAGGACTTAATGTAGCTTGGGGGCCTCAACCAGTGCCTGCTAAACACTAGCTTGGGTTCCTGCAAAGAGGGAAACGGTCTAAACTTTCCTTTTAGCTAATGATTTGATCATCAAATCAAGATGTCTCAAACCTATAATTCTAGTTTTAATTGATAGCATTCTGTTTAAAAGAGCAGTAGCTTCAAGGGAGGAGAGTAAGAACTTTTATTGACCACAGAGCTTGTATTGACCTGAACATCAGGTCATTTGGTCCTTGCAACAGTCCTGGGAAGGGCCATAGTTCTGCTTCACAGGGAAGCACCCAGGGACCCCAGGAAACCAGCGGTCACCCAATGTCATATAACTAACAAAGGAGGGAGTCTAGTTCGAATTCGGATGAGTGTGACTCCTTTTTTTCCCCCTAAGAGGCATATTTTTCTTTGCTGACCTCAACAACGAGAGAAAAAGAAGTAGAAAGATAATCCAAAAAATGGAGTGACTGCTCACTTAGAGGCTGTAACAAGACTGGAGCTTGGCGGCTGTTGCTGGACTCTCCAGGGCAGGGTCCTTAGGAAGATTTCCTAAACTGCTGACAAAGACTCATTCAGTCCTTTCTGTTGCATGATTTACCATCTGACCCCAAGGCTGTGCTGTCAGTTTGGGATTTAAAAAAAAGCAAAGAAAAGAATCCATGCAGTGCTCACACCTCACACCTAATGCCTTGATTCCTGAGATCTTTATACACAATGGGGGAAATACATGTGAGGAAACTTGCATTCAATGGTTGAACATCTCTCCAAATACAGCTTCCCACTCCAGCCGTATAGATTAATTCCTGTCGACTCAGAGGAGTCTCAGGGACAGGATTTTGGAAAACCAGACCTTGGGGCTTCTGGAAACTTGGCACTCATACTACAGAGCATTCTTGTTCCTGCCTCCTTTTTCCTCTGGAAAGAGTCCCAGGGTGCTGGTGTTGGGGTCAAATGAGGAGGTCAGTGGTAACACAGGTGATGACATAACCCTTCCACCACCTAGAGAGCCTCCTTAGCCTTTCCCCAGATGCAGTCACTAGTAAAGAACACTTCCACTGGAGCCTGACTGAAATCCACAGATTTTAAATGAAGGTTTGCATTCAACCATGCAGACTTGCAGCTGGCAGCAGCTCTTCAGAGCAATAGGTAGGATGCCTTGAGAATCTGCAGCATGGGAAGCTCAAAAATGCAACTTCATCTTCGGGCTCTGAAAGCAACTGCGTGATGATGGAGGCTTCTGCGCTCTCTGCAGAACCTAGGCTCCCTTTGAGAATTTGTAAATGTGAATTGAGACAGCTTTGCAATAAGCTGTTACTTCTTCCTCTCTCTTATTTGGGTCAAAGAATTTTCTAACTTCATTCCAGTTCTTTTCACTTTGTATGTTGTGAAAAATAGTCATACAAGAAAGACTTGACAATGTACTCTTTTCATATCACATATTCTCCAGGTTTTTTTGTTGTTGTTCTGAGAGGAATGGAAGTAGTTTTATTTGTTGGGTTTTGGTCAAGTACTTACATATGACATGTTTTTTCTATTAAGTATTTTCTGACCTACCTGATTACAGTACTTAAAATGTCATCCGTCAGTGGCATCCTGTCTAAAGTAAGATTCACTGTTACCGCTAAAGATGACTTTATAAATATCCCTTCAAGAATTATGCATAGTGTTGACAGCAGAAAGCACACATAAACTGATTTTTGTTAATTAGAATTTTGTTAGCCTTATGTTTTGGATTAAGAAAGAGATGTGGTCAATTAATAGTTTAATTCCATTTTAACTGCAAACAAGAATGAAAAAAGGAACAAGTATTTCAACACTGAATTCCTCTTGAATGAATTCATTACTAGTGGTTTTGCATCTGGTGAAGGTGTGAAATTGTGCCCAGAGGGGCATTGATCTGCTCCACTCAAGGGCCCAGTCCTTTAGTGGGCAGTGCTGGTCTGAGAGAAGTGATCTTCTCTGCACGTCTGTTAAGTCTCAGGGGCTTCTGGGGTTTGGTGAGAAGTTAATGCTAAAAAATTATTTTTTTCCGCCAAATTCTAGGTGGAGAAGATATGTCATCCAGTGTAAATGATGGCCGGATCGTTTCTAACTCTGACAGTATGAGCCAGGTCTTAGGACTGTGCAGTTTTTCATGCCATTTCCATCCATGAACAATTTCACACACTTGTGTTTGCCCTGCAGTGTTATTTACACACACAAGACCTGCCAACAGTTTTAGCAGTCCTTGGACTCTGCTATTGACAGACCCCACACCTCCCCAGGCTCCCGTTTCCTCCCTTGCAAAAGAGGAAAACGGTCTATAACTTCTTCCAACCTCTTCTCCCATCTTTAGAATATTCAATACATTCAGGGAAGGAAAAGGTTAAGAATCATTGCCTTGGAAAAAACTCTCAATTTTCTATCATCTAAGGGCAAAGATGGCCTGCAAATCATTTTTATTGTCTCAAAAACTTAAGACCTTTTGAAACACACACCTACCATATGACCTAGCCATTCTACTCCTAGCTGCTTACTCGAGAGAAATAAAAACATGTCCACAGACAGTGTTGTATCAGCAGCTTTATTCCCAATAACCCCAAGCCAGAAACAACCCAATGCCCATTATCAGGTAAATGAATAAATGAAAAGTTGGACATCCATACAATTAATTATTATTGAGCAATGAAAAGGAACAAACTGGTACATGTGATAACATGTATTAAGCTGAATCAAGCCAGACACAAGATTACATACTCTCTATTCTTAAGAATGCAAACAAATCCATTACTATTACAGAGGGAGGTCAGAGGTTGCATGTGGACTGTGGAAGGAAGTGTTGTTCTGTAGTTTCACAGGCGGATCCAGTCCAGGTTCGATACAGGATGCTTGGGCCTGGTGCACTGGGATGACCCAGAGGGATGGTACAGGGAGGGAGGTGGGAGAGGGGTTCAGGATGGGCAACTCGTGTACGCCTGTAGTAGATTCATGTTGATGTGTGGCAGAACCAATACAATACTGTAAAGTAAAAAATAAAAACATTCATCAAAATGTACACATTATGACTACCGCTGCTGCTGCTGCTGCTAAGTCGCTTCAGTCGTGTCCAACTCTGTGCCACCCCATAGACCGCAGCCCACCAGGCTCCTCTGTCCACAGGATTCTCTAGGCAAGAATACTGGAGTGGGTTGCCATTTCCTTCTCTGTTAAATGACTACAACTTATGTAAATTGTTTCTCAAAGTTATCAGGAAAAATTGTTTTGTAAGCTCTTGATTGTTCATCTTGAGACTTAAAACACCATGGGCAGCAGATCAGTTTTACGTGGCCATATCGTCAACAACGGGTCGACGGACCCAAACTCTTCTTAAATACTCTGGAAAGCCCTTTAGTTTCTGAGCAGCATATGTGAATTTGTAGGAAAAGAATTTATCTTCTGTTTTCAGGTAAAGCTCGAAACAAAGAACTGCCTCGGGAGCGATGCCAGGTGTGCGGGGGGGTGAGCTCTATTCCCTGCCCTTCCGCAGCCTGCCAGAGTCCTGAGAACCAGCTGGCTCCACAAAGGCAAGTGCATGGTGGGGGCCACTTCCTGTCTTTTTAGCAAGTCACGCTTCTTCACACCGATTTCTTCCTTTACTCTGTCCACGGTGGTATGCGTCCACTCAGGGGTGGATTCCTTTCTACGTTTTGAATGTCCGTTCAGAAACTCAGAGGGCTTTCCCAGGCAGTGCTAGAGCAGTAAGGAACCCACTTGCCCGTGCAGGAGATGTAAGAGCTGTGGGTTCAGTCCCTGGGTCAGGAAGATGCCCTGGGGAATGCCATGGCAACCCACTCCAGGATTCTTGCTTGGAGACTCCCATGAAGAGGGGAGCCTGGTGGGTACAGTCCATGGGGTTGCAAAGAACTGGACACTGCTGAAGTGACTTAGCACTCGGCAAGCAGAAAGCCGTAGGGTACCTTCTTCATAGGCTCCATGGAGTGACCAGTTTTAGCTGGCACCACTTACAGCATCACAAGATGTGAGATTTGGAAGGAACTGCAGAGAGTCTCCTGTCCAAATCCCCAGAGGAAGCTGAGGCCCAGAGAGGGTAAGGGGCTGATCCAAGCACAAGCAGGACTAAAAATCACTGCTCTCCATGAGTGTCTCCACTTTAATGCACTGGCTTATCATTACTGAAAAAAATGAAGCCCCAAATCTCTAGCCAGATCCTAAGTCTAAGCTTAATTAGCCTGCAGCACTTTTTTTTTTTTTTAATGAAACCTGTAAAATTGTTGGATTCTTGCTGAGAGAAAGACCACAAATTCTCGGCTGTGGCCTACTGTGAGGAAACGTAAGGCTCAAACCTCAGCATGAGAGTGAATCGAGGCATTTATGATTATTGTGGAACTTGGCTGCAATAACAAAAGCCTGATCCGTGGTGGAAAGGACCATGTTACATTTCCATTCTTACTGGCATTTGAAAGAATAGAACAAAAATTATTTATTGGGTACAAGCAGTTTCTGTGACTGGGAAAGACTTCTTGCTCATTATTCCTCCCTTTACTGTTCATATATTTCCCCCTGATGACTATTGAAACAGCAGATACTTCATACAGAAAACATTTATCACAGCAGATTCCTGATTAAAGTTGAATCAGGTTCTTCCAGTGAAGCAGTCACGCCAAGGGAGTAAATTAGGCTTTTTCCGGAAGCTCCACGAACACACAGTCTAACATGGCTTTAATTTCCAAACTCGAGTTTGGCAGGCCGAGGTCTCAGCAACGTCCCCAGCCTCCTCCTGTCACATCTGGCCTCTTGGTACCTGGACAGGAGCAGGGTTTCACGGGGCTGAGACCCCTCAGGGCTTGTCACGCTGCTTCCCAGTGGCACCTGACGGCACCTGGGCTGCCGCTGCTGGTTCGGGATGAGGGTTATAGCTGTGTGGTTTCGCAGGGGCCTTGGGCCTGTGATTGACCGGTGTGCTGGTAACGCGCTCTTCACGTAGATTCCCCAGGTCAGTTGTAGAGCTTGGTAGAATGAGGACAGTAACTTCCACGGGAAGACTTTGGCTTGTTAGGAGCTGAAGCAGCAGCATCAGTGGCCCCCACTTCTGGGGCGGGGGGCTCCTGGATCACCGAGCAACAGTGCATTCTAGAACTGTTGGCAGTGGTGAGCCCCACCCTTCCCCTTGGTATCGTTTCCTGGTCCTTTGCTCGTCCTGAGG